>JAOXJP010228709.1:0-11077 GCA_025762735.1 Platanus orientalis | reverse complement strand
CACAGAAAAGCAATTTACTTAATTAAAAGAATTTTCGCTGCATATTGATTAAAAGAAAATTAAGTAAATTAAATTGGAGCTGAATAAATTATTTAAAAAGAATAATTTATTTAAAAGAAATTTTAAATATTTTATAAAGATCCTATTCACCCTCCTCTAAGATCCATTTCAGGAATTTCATACTTTGAGTGGTCGGCATTGAGGAATAAACTTATCGAGACTGAGGATAGACTGTCATGCAGTGAGACCGCACTAAAGGGGGTCGAGGACCAGCTTAAGGGGGAAAAAGCTGGGGCCGTTGTGTTACAAGTGTCTCTGGACGAGATGAAGTCTCTCTGGGAGGTGGAGAAAGAGAATGCTGTCGAGGAAGCAGTCACGACATATATGCAATTTGAGGCTTTCAATGACAAGACCATTGAGTTTTTCATTAGTGGTTTTGAGGCCCTTCACTGTTGGGCTCTAAGGGCTTATCCCTACCTCGACCTTTCCGTGTTCAGAGTCGATGCTGAGTCAGACTTTGTTGGGCCTGAGCCAGTGATGGAGGCCAATGCGGAGTTGGAGAAGGATGATGCAACCTCTTGAAGATGACTTTTTTCCTTTTATTTTTGTGTGGATCGAGAGTACTTTCTTCTTATTTTCTTGTACTTTGATAATTACTTAATAGATTTCTCTTTTAACTAGTGATGGTAATTCGTAATATCATTTTGTAAATCGTTCATTTCCTTAAGTGGTTTGTTTTAATTAAACACCCTTGTAGGATGCTCGACACTTTAGTTGTAAGCCGTCTTTGTAGACCGAGGGTCATTTTTTTGGAGTCCATTCATTTGATGTCGTTTGGGATTTTAATTGTAAACCATTGTAATAGGCTGATGGTCGTTTTATTAGACTTAGTCCATTTTTCCGACACCGCTTGGGACTTTAATTGTAGATCATTGTAGTAGATCGAGGGTCATTTTACTGGACTTAGTCCATTTTTTTGACGTCGCTCGGGACTTTTAGTGGTAGACCGTTGTGGTAGACCATTGTAGTAGACTAGGGGTCATTTTACTAGATAGTCCATTTTTTTGACACCACTTAAGACTTTAATGGTAGACCGTTGTGATAGACCGATGGTCGTTTTACTGGACTTAGTCTATTTTTTTGACATTGCTCGGGATTTTAATGGTAGATTGTTGTAGTAGACCGAGGGTCATTTCATTGGACTCAGTACATTTTTCTGACATCGCTTGGGACTTTAATGGTAGACTATTGTAGTAGACCGATGGTCGTTTTACTGGACTTAGTCCATTTTTTGACACCTCTCGGGACTTTAGTTATAGATTGCTGCATCACACATGATAGTAGACAAATTTCATTATTTTGAAATTAGAATTATATAATTACTAGTAATACCTTTTTAGGTGTCCAATGTTTCATGGTTGAGGTATGAGCTTTCCTTCCATGGTTTTAAGGTAATAGGTGCTGTTATGTGCAGTCTTGGTTACTCTGTAAGGTCCCTCCCAATTAGGTCCCAACTTGCCATCACCTGTGACCTATGTTGCTATGCTCACCTTCTGGAGGACAAGGTCTCCATTCTGGAAACCCCTCGGTCGGACTCTGGCATTGTGATATTTTGTCATTCTTTGTTGGTACACTGCCATTAGAAGGGAGACTCCATCTCTTTTTTCCTCTAACATGTCTAGGTTCAAACGCAGCTCAATCTCTGCCTACTCGATTTGTGGTTTTTGGATCCTCAGACTCGTCATCCCAATCTCCACGGGTATAACTACTTCATAGCCAAAAGCCAAAGCGAAGGGTTTCTCCCCTGTGGGGCTCCTTGGGGTGGTTTTGTAGGCCCAGAGGACCCCTGACAGCTCATTAGCCTATTTCCCCTTCGATGTTTCTAACCTGGTCTTAATTATCTTCAGTATAGTTCTATTGGTGACCTCCACCTAACCATTGGCTTGGGGATGTGCTGGGGAGGAGAAGTGGTTCCTGATTCCCAGCTAAGAGCAAAATTCATGGAAATGCCTATTATCGAACTGCCTCCCATTGTTAGTGATTATAGCCTACGGTATTTTGAATCGACATATTATAGACTTCCAGACAAAGTCACGTATGTTGCCCTCGGTTATCGTTGCTAGCACTTCAACTTCGACCCACTTGGTAAAATAGTCGACAACCACTACAAGGAATTTCCTCTGTCTTTTTACCGGGGGAAGGGGTCCCATAATATCTATTCTCCATTGGACAAAGGGCTATGGTCCTGTAATGGGTGTGAGCTCTCTGCGGGTTGTCTGGAAATGTTGGCAAACCTCTGGAAACTATCGCACTTCTGGATAAAACTGACCGAGTATCCTGCATGGTTGGCCAGTAGTATCCTGCTTTGACCTGCTTATAGACGAGCGGCAGGCTACCTGAATGATTTCCAAATATTCCATCACGGACTTTCCTCATGGCGTAATCGGCATCGGCTAGCGACAAACATCTTAAGTATGGCATGGTGAAACTCCGCTTGTAGAGGACATCACCAATTAAGGTATACCGACTGGCTTGGAGTTTGAGTTTTTTGGCCTCACTTTGGTTAGGCGGTAAACCTCTTGTTTTGAGGAACTATGTGATTGGGGTCCTCCAGTCATCTTCGGGCTCATTTATGCATACATGGATGCTTGGCTCATCCTCCGTACTAGGTTAGGTGGGGTGGCTTACTAGTAGCCGGTTCCTTGTTACATACTTGTCATCAGATGCTAGTCGTGCCAATCAGTTTACATGCTCATTTTGACTTCTCGGGATGTGTTGGATCTTGATGACATCAAAATGGGACATGAACTCAGTGACCTTGGCTAGGTATTTTTTTTATTCGGTCTTCTTTGGCTTCGTACTCTCTAGTCACCTATCCCTCGACAAGCTTAGAATCAGTGTAGGTGGCGATGCACACAACCCCTGCTTCTCTTGCCACACTCAGTCCTACAATCAGCGCTTCATATTCTGCTTCATTATTTGTTGCGTTGAACCCCATCCGGATTGCATACTCGATCTCTACTCCCTCAGGCGTAGTCAACAATAGCCCCGCCCCACTAGCTGAGGCCATGGATGATCCATCCATGTGGAGGGCCCATTTTGATTTAGAGGGGTTACTTTCATCTGTTGTTGCAGGTGTCAGCTCCACTAAGAAATCTGCCAAAACTTGCCCCTTTATGGTGGTCCTCGGTTGGTAACTAACATCGAACTCACCTAGCTCTATCACCCACTTCACCATCCTACTAGACACTTTCGGTTTCTGCATCACCGTCTCAAAGGTTAGTTTGTTAGCACTATTATTGGATGGGCCTAAAAATAAGGTCTGAGCCTCCTTGCTACTGTTATGAGTGCGAATGCCAGTTTCTCTAGGGGTGGATATCTCAACTCTACTCCATGAAGGGTTCTATTGACGTAGTACACTGGGATCTGATTGTGCTCATCTCTGATAAGGACCGAGCTTACCACCACCTTAGACACTTCCAGATACAAATATAGGTCTTCTCCTTGAGTCGTACAACCTAGGGTTGGCAAGTATGCCAAGTGCCCCTTAAGATCTTGAAGCGATCGATCGGCCTTCTCTGTCCATTTGAATCATTTCTTTAAAAGACAAAATAAAGAAAAACATTTGTCTATTGACCTTGAGATGAACCAACTGAGAGCCGCAACCCTTCCTGCCAACCACTGCACTTCTTTCATGGTTTGTTTCGCCTTTATACTTAAGATAGCCTCAACTTTCTCGGGGTTGGCCTCGATTCCCTTGTGAGAAACCATGAACCCAAGGAATTTACCTGCCAACATCCTGAAGGCTCATTTAGCAGGGTTAAGTTTCATTCAAAACTTTCTCAAAGTGCAGAGAGTTTCTTCCAGATCATCTATGTTCTTTTCAGCTTTCATGCTTTCACTAGTATATCGTCTATATAAACTTCAACATTTCTTCCAATTTGTGCCTCAAACACTCTATTCACCAATCTCTGATACGTGGCTCCTGTATTTTTTTAACCCAAATGGCATAATCTCGTAACAGTATGTGCCTCAGTTGGTGATGAATGACGTATTTTCTTGATCTCTTTTTTCCATCCATATCTGGTTATAGCTAGAGAACGCGTCCATGAAACTGAGTAGGACGTGTCTAGAGGTAGAGTTGACCAGTGCATCTATTCTCGGGAGTAGGAAGCTATCCTTTGGGCAAGTTTTATTGAGGTTGTTGAAGTCTACACACATCCTCCACTTACCATTGCTTTTCTTGACCAACATTGCGTTGGCGATCCAGTCAGGATATGTGACCTCCCGTATGAACCTTGCTTTTAACAATTTGTCCACTTCTTCAGCAATGGCTTGGTTCCTCTTAACAACAAAGGTTCTTTTCTTCTGTCTGATCGGTCTTGTTAAAGGGTTGACACTCAACCTATGTGTGATCACCCTTGGGTCGATCCCTAGCATGTCTGCATGCATCCAGGTGAAGGCATTCTTGTAGACCATTAGGAGTCTTTGCAAGAGGAGCTTGAGTTCTTTCGAGAGAGCCCTCCTGACATGGATAACTTATTTGGGCCTATCAGGATTGATGCTGAGCTCCTCTAGATCCTCTGCTGGCCCAGTCTGTTTTAATTGAACATTATCTCTATCTTCCATGTCATTGATGATGAGGGCCTCCCTTGATTCTTTCCCGTTTAAGGATGCCACATAACACTCTCAAGCAGTTGTTTGGTCACCTTTGACCTCTCCGACTCTCTCATCGGTCGGGAAACACATTAACAAGTGATAGGTAAAAGTAATAGCCTTCATTTTGTTAACTGTCAGTTTGCCGATGATGGTGTTGTATGTCGAGGGACAATTGACAACCAAGAAGTCAACTACCTTAGTCACTTGGTGAGGACTTACCCCGGCCATCACTGGGAGTGTGATGACTCCAGCGGGGTACAATTTGTCTTCAATGAACCCTACTAGAGGCGTCGCTGTCGGTCGAAGCTGGTATCTTCCAATTCTCATATGCTCGAAGGCGAACAAGTATAGGATGTCAGCTGAACTACCGTTGTTTATGAGTATCCTTCTAGTTCAGTGGTTCGTTATGACCAATGTGACCACTAGGGCATCATCATGAGGGTGCTACACTCCTCGGGAATATTCTTTCGTGAACGTGATATCCTCTTGACAAGTTTGAGGGCACTTCTAAGGTTTGTCAGTTGAATAGACCTCCCCTTGTGAAGTTCTCATCGCTCGTGCACGTGCCTTTTGAGCAGATTTTGACTCATCACCTCCTGTAGATCCTTCGGTAATGACTTTTATCTCTCGTAGAGGCTCAAATTCAAGATTCATTCAACTCGGTGACTCCTCTTCTCCACCTAGTGAGGTTCGGGGATGACTTACTGTGAAATGCCTAAGCTTGCCCTGTCGGATGAGTGCTTCTATCTGATCCTTAAGGTTGATGCAATCCTTTGTATTATGGCCATGGTTGCGATGGAATCGACAATACTTCCTTTGAGATCTCTTCTCTAAAGGGGTCTTAAGCTTCTAGGGCCATTTTAAGGATGAGTCATCTTGGACAGACATAAAGACCTGTTCGAGAGGTGAATTGAGCGGAGTGTAAACCTGGGTTCACCGAGAGAGTGCATGTGCCTCCTTCGGTGTCACCACTTGGTCTGCATTTTCCCTCGTTCTTGCTTTGCCTTCCAAAACTTTCAATCGTTCGTCCCTTTTTTTCTTCGAAAACTCTTGAAGTTCATTTCCCTGGTTTCTCCTTGCTGCCGTTGCATCTTCAGCGTTCATGTGCTTTTGGGACCAAAGCATCAACTCGGCCATGTTTCTTGGTGGGGATTTGGAAAGAGAGAATAAGAATTTTGTGGGTAGTAGCCCGCCCATGAAGGTGGTGAACACCACCTTCTCATTGGCGTTATCTACTTGCATTACTTCTTGGTTGAAACGGGAGATGTAGTCTCTCAACGATTCTCCCTTCGATTGTTTAACATTGAGTAGGTAGATGGTAGGTCTACGATAGTGTCTTTCTCCTATGAAGTGATTGGCAAATGATCGGCTCGGCTCAGAGAAAGAGTTGATGTTGTTGGGTTGAAGACTGTTGACTATTTTTGTGCTGAGCCTTTCAAGGTGGCCAGGAAAGCCCTGCACACGACCCCATCCGAATAGTCATGCAGGAGCATCAAAGTCTTGTATGTCTCAAGGTGGTCGAAGGGATCTCGGCTTTCAGTGAAGGGCTCAATTGAAGGGATCCCAAACCTCTTACGGAGAAGATGGGACATAATTATTGTAGAGAAGGGGTGATCGGTCCTTTGCACCAGGGCCTCTACTATGGAAGGGGTTTTGCCTTGAAGAGCTTCTTCCATCACTTTGTTCAGCTGATCCTGTATCTTTTGAATGCATTTCTCTTGTTCGATGGTGGCTCTTCCTCCCATGTCACTGGTCTGCTGAGACACGGAGGCCCCCGGACCATGGCTATCCCCTTGTCTTTCTTTTCCATATCCTTGTTCTATCTCTGGTTCAGGACGAGTGGCCTCTTGAGTCTCTTCGTCACTAGAATGCTGGTGCTCCATGAGCCTACGACTTAGCTCCTGGTTCTGTTGTGTCATTTGTTTGATACTGCAGTTGAGGTCCCGTATCTGTTGTTCTAAGCTTGCAATTTGGGCCACCTCATCCTCTCTCCTCCCTTGATCATTTGTGGATGAGACATTTCAGCGAGCTTCCATTATTCTAGATCGAGTTTCCACCATAGGCCATTTGTCTTGCTGGAAATCATTTTTCGTTTCCCATAGACGGTACTAATTGATGGTACCGAGATTCGGTTAACTCAGATGGTCTTTTGGTCACCCTTAATTTAGAATCTTGCGCACGGATCTCACCTACACCAAAACAACGAATGACGTTGGTGTGGCGTTGGCCTACATTCCTCCGACGCTCAAGTCATAGATCGGAGATCAAAAAATTCTTGTATTCTCTTACTTGGAGTGATTGTACTTACCTTCTTCTCCGGGGGTTCTTTTCTTAATATAAGAGTTTTCCTTGTTGTCCCATATGATTGGTCAGGAATATTCTCTGAGTTAGTTAGAAGAGTATGGATGAGTAGTACATGTGTCGATGTCAAATTGGTTGTCATTTTGCATCTTGTAACCGTATTTTCATCCTGATTGCAGTCGACTCGACTATTATTCTTTAGTGAATTATCTATCGGCTTGATAATTACAAACAATCATACCTTGGTTGCCTACTTTGTAGGATCGCTTATTAATATTCCTCAATATTCCTCTGTCTACCAGTTAGTCAGACATTTGTATTATTCTATTATCGATGGGTCGGTCGATTGGTTGTACGGTTCTATCACTGATTGGTCGTTCGGTATGCACAATTATGGATTTGAACCGGAGGTGGGTTACTTACTGAATTGGTAGGATAACTAGTTGGATCAAGGTGGTTCGCCCAATCAATTGACTCAATCAGCTCGGGTCCAAATTCGTCATCATCAATTAAAACTTGTAAAGCAATTCCTCACTCGTCATAGTTCTTACTTAAAAAAGCACCTTTTTCTTCTTCTCTATATAAAACATGTTAAATATATTAACCCTAATATCTCCGATCACCTTAGGGTTTAAGGAGAGCTTTTTCTTCTTCGGACCATTGATTGATTTGGGATGGGGCATGAAAAAGGCATGTATAGGTGAGTTCAAATCATCTATTGCAGCTAAAAATGTGGCATCATCTTCAGTGCGACAGTACATATCCAAAAAAGTGAAAATCATGATTGATTTGGTGATTTTTAGTTTTTTGGTGGGTGATTTTTAATTTTTGGACCGCATTTTTAAGCAGCAGTCGATGATTTTTCTTCGATTTTTTATGTCATATCATGCCACGTGGCAAGTTCTAACCCAATACAGATCAGGCGTGCAACATAAAACTCATTTTTTAATTAAATTTATTTAAAAATATTATAAAATTCAAAAAGTTTAATAGAAAGTGCAATATACGATAGACCATCTAGCGAAAGTAGATAGGGACACTGCACATGGTTAATCGAAGAAATCACTAGTAGACAACCTTGGCTGCTGCAGGCTTGAGAGCAGCCCAAACAGAACAGAATACATTTCCTCTAAACGAGGAACCATCTCTCTCTCTCTCTTCTCTGCGTAGGGCGTAATGTAGATTGTAGCAAAAGCAGATAATATAAAATAATGAAAGTGAGAATAAGTGATAAGAGGGTTTCCATTCCAAATAGGGTTGGGGGGTGATGACTCAGGCTAGGAGACCCCCTCAGGGAATGCTTGTGGTGAGGACGCGTAGAGAAGTGCGGCCCACTTGTCCACCGTATGTGAGGCCAAGAGCTGCTCACCCCAAAAGCTGCTAACATTGACTCTCACTGTAACTCTGAGACCCCAAATCCCCCCAATCAGCTCCCTACGATGACTAATCAATATCCCCTCCTCTCTTTCACACACAACCCACTCTACATTTTCTTCTTCCTTTTCCTCTCTCTCTCTCTCTCCACCACATATTAACTTTCATTCTCTCTCTAAAATTTTCTGCTCTATTCTCAATCCCTCTCTCCCATCTCCCCCTCATAATTATCTCTCCTTTAAGTAGCCTTCATATTGCAGAAGGAACTTCTTCTCTAAGTCTCTATATCTAATCTTCTCTCCTTGTCTATGTCTGTGTTCAACTATTTATATTTATCTTTATAGGCTCTCTCTCTCTCTAGACTGCTACCGCTGATGAGTCAGTGCGTCCCAAGTTGGGATCTCGATGAAACTCCCACCTCGGCCAGGCTTACTCGTCATGGCCTCTCAAACGCCGTCTCCCCTCCCACCGACGTCCCCAAGTAATCTCTCTCTCCTTCTCTCTCTCTCTAGATTCAATTATACATTTGGTTATCATCATTTCTTGTTTGTTATGTGGGTAATCATTAGACGGAGCAGTGTTAACGGTGATGGTAAGTGCAGGTTAGACTACGAAGTGGCAGAGCTAACATGGGTAAACGGTCAAATAGCTATGCACGGCCTGGGTCTCCCACGGACCCTTACCAAACCCATTTCTTCTTCTAAGTACACATGGGAAAAGCAAAACGCTGGCGGCACCCTCGAATCCATTGTCAACCAGGCCACCCGCCTCCCGCCGCAGACCAAACCTCCTCCCCCCGCCTCCTCCTCCGACCTCTTGCATTGGTTCGATCCCCACCACACCACCGCCACCGCTGCCGCCGCCATCGCTCAACCCATAACCATGGACGCCCTGGTCCCTTGCTCAAATCGGACCACCACATCCGCCGACGACCAGTCCACCTCCCACCTCCCCGATCCAGTCCCGGGAATTGGCACGTGCGTGGGGTCTTGCAGTGGGGCCAGTACGGTCGAACCCAGGAAAAGGCAGGAGGGTCTGGGCAAGGGACGGGTTAAGAGGGCGATGGCACACGAGGGAAATAGCAAGAACCATAGTAGTGCGAGTGCCAGTGCCACGTTTGGAAGGGATAGTAGGTATGATGCCACCCTTGACACGTGTGAGATGGACCTCGATGCTACATCGTTAGGGTCGCCGGAGGACACGAGTTACGGCAAGCCTCGGGGGTCTTACACGAAGGCCACTACCGCCGACGACCATGACTCCGTTTGTCATAGCAGAGCTCAGGCAATATTTCTGACTGATTTCCCTCCGGTGTCAATGCAGGCACTTTTTTTATTATTATTATTTAAAAGTCATTTCTTTTTGGGCTTCTTGAAAGTGATTATAATCTATTTATTATTTTGGGTTCTAAAGAGAAAGTCAGGGGTTGAAGAAGGGAAGAAGAAGGGTCAGACAAGGAAGTCATCTTCCGGTTCAACTAAGAGGAGCAGGGCTGCAGCAATTCATAATCAATCCGAACGTGTAACTCTTCTTCTTCTTCTTCTTCTTCTTCTTTTTATGGTTTAAATCAAATCTTCTGTTTTATTAATAACTTTGATGAAAGGAAGTTTTTGTTGTTTTATAGAAAAGGAGAGATAAGATCAACCAAAGAATGAAGACTTTGCAGAAGTTGGTCCCAAATTCCAGTAAGGTATGATGTGTTTTCTTCCTCTTCTTTCTTTCTTTCTTTTTTTTTTTTTTTTTTTTTTAAATTTTTAAAAAAAATTATTTTAAAATTCACATATACAAGCTGGTGATAGCCACACGATTTAAATTCAATGCATTTAACAGAAAAAAATCCAGATGAATGATTATAGTCCACAGAAAGACACTCACACAAACTTATTCACAGAGACCCTGGAACAACTTGTACTACAGTAGACCCATCCAAAGGACAGAATTTGTCGGACGGGCAAAGATCTACTGTAGCAAATTTTGTTGTAGTTTTTTGTAGCATGAAGAAAAAGCATGGTTTTTTAATTTTTGTTCATGTTACAAAATCCTACAGCAAAATTTACTACAGCTGATAACTCCCCTTGTAGGACATCTTACGGTTGTACTGTTGTAAGGTTAGAGATCAACCAGTTGGAAATTATGTACTTGCGTTAGTTTCAGTGAAGAATGTTACCCAAAAACATAAAGTGTAGACGATTGTGATTAGATCTCTGAGTTGGAATCGTCTACTACAGCTTGAAGTACGGTAAAGTCTGACATCATCTACGGTGCTACATGTACTCCAAAAAAGTGCAAAAAGTAAAATTTGATTGGTCATTTTCACTTTTTGGTAGATGATTTCCAAGTATTTTGGGGGTAGGAATCGCATCGTATCCGATGCCAGACTTTATCACACTTCAGGCTGTAGTAGATGATTTCAAGTCAGATCTCTTCCCATTAACGGTATGGAACAAATAACCTAGTATTGGTTATAAATAGTAAGAAAACGTACCTACTACACATACTTGAAGTTGTAGCTGAATTACCAAATAGGAAAATGATCCTACCAAGCTTGAATGGGGTTACAAACCTTGGGTGTTGTCGGGTCGATGTTTGGACATGAATGATATTTTTTCAATTATGCAATTTATTGGGTTTGGTTGTTCTTTTAGATCGAAATGTGCAATGAACTCTTAAAATTGATTGAAATTCAGCAACCACATGTATGAGCATTTGGGAAATAAATGATAGGAGCACCTAGGCAGAGTAT
>JAOXJP010228708.1:0-25070 GCA_025762735.1 Platanus orientalis | reverse complement strand
TTTGTATGGCTTCCCTTGTGTTTCTTCTTCTTTTAATATATTCTTTGTTATTCATCAAAAAAAAAAAAAAAAAATCAATACACACATATGAGAGACTACAATAACGATGCTTGGTGAAAGAAATTGTATTTGGCTTTTATTTGTTATTCAGCCAAGCAACAACTTTAAAGTAGGCTATTCAGCCAAGCAATTAAACACATGAGGTAATCATATCAGAAATGATAGTATTATTGCCTAAAAAAGAATTACATCATTGATGCAGCAGCATTTCTCAACAACAATGTCAAAAGTTAATCATATCAGAAATGTTAAATCCGGCATATGATTTTGTCTTCAAGGGTTAATAACCCTAGATAAAGAAGTAACAAATTCAACTTCTTTGTGTTAGGCATACCATCAAATATCATTTTATTACATAAAATTTGTGTAAGTTACGGGACAATCACTAAGAAGAGACCAACTCCCACATATGAAGCTCAATAAACTTAAACATTCACACCCTCCTCCTGATTAGCCACATATCGACAACCAAGTTTTCCATGCCTCATAGAATACACAATATACAACTTCCATGTTTCATATAACACAGGGTATACACTTTTTAATTCTTAGTAATGACCCAAGTATTCCCTTACTAAAGTTAAAGATCACTCCATGCTTACTTGCAAAGCAACAAAAATGCAACTCAGATACTTAGGAGCTAAACTAAGATGATTTGAGGTAGTTTCTGGGTTACACATCATCTTGTCCAAAGGGGAGGTTTTGGCTGTTGTGAGATGGCTGAATTGAGAGATCCTGCAGGGTCATTGAGATGTGAAACCAGGGAGCTTTCCACACTTACCTAGGATTCCCATTGGGAGCATGTTAACAATCTAAGGCTATTTATGATTACTTACCGTGGAAGTCCTAATACTTATCCAAGGGTAGTATGCTTATGCTGACCTAAAGCACCTTATCATCTTCTTACCTAAAGCACCCTGAACCCTCAACCACTCATAAAGTTAGTGGTTGAGAAATAAAAGGAACTTCCTACAGAGAGGATGGAAAGATGAAAGAATATCATCTTGATGATTGCAGGAGGGTATGTTTTCAAAGTCAAGTGGCATTGACATTTGACATCCAAAATTAATGAACAGGAAACTTCTAGAAAGTGGATTTGGCAGCACAGAAAGGAACTGATCAACCTCTAGAGGAAGATCGTAACACGCATGTAGGTTAGTAGGTGTGTGCTCAAGAGATTGGAATAAAATTGTTAAAGTAATAAAGAAAAATAAACAAGATTCCTACTTGCGAGTCCACATGCTAATTCAGGCAAATTCTTCAAATTAGTTTCATATGCAATAAAGGAATTAGGGCTTACAAAATTACTAACCAATCAAAGACCTAATTGTAATATTCTTTTATTGAGTTATTTTGGGGAAAGAAAAATTAGGCTTAGGCTAGGCTCAAAATATTATGTCTGAAAATTTTTCCAAAGAGCCTAAATTGTGCTAAGGGAAAGGAAACCAACCTGGATTACCCTAGAGAAAGTATGAATAAATAAAAATGAATCCAAGGCATATTTCGTCAGTCATAATATTTTAGGAAAGATAGTTTAGGCCAAGAAAAAGGGAAAACCCAAGTCCAGACCTTATGTCAAATATGTCAAAAGTCCCTAAAAATTGGGGATTCGAAAGAGAACTAAAATAGGAGAAACAATATCTGAACCTGATGTAGAATACTTCCTTAATGCTAACAAGATGGTTGTAAGTAATCATAATGACCGTAGAGCTGAAATTAGGAGATTTCCAAATTTCATGAAAAACCTCAGTTTTCTGTAGGTAGCCTCCAATACCAGGGTATCTATTTTTTTTAAAGAAAAAATTTGGAAGTGGGTCCCACCCACTAGTGTCGTCCAGGGGCGTATATTACCCTAGAAAGACTCAAATCTTCAAAGCCCATCCCATTTAGCTGTAGTGGTCAATCTCATACAAGAGGTCAAAAGGACCAGATCACGTCTGGCTATTGGAGAACTTCTCGAATGTGATTTAAAAGTGTGCAAACTAGTAGGACTTTGGTACCAGTAGGGTCGCCCACCTCTTTGTCATGCTCTGGAGTACTTGGTTCAGTCAAATCTGGCGATGGGAGCAACTAGTAGCCGATCTTCCACAATCAGTCCAGAACCCCTGTTCACGCCTGGGATTGAAAAAATCAGATGTAACTCTCTCTAAACAGCAACTTGTTGTGTGTGATGGTTAGAGAAGATGTCGTCCAACACTTGGGAAGATTCTAGAAGTGATGGTTCGAACAAACCTTCAATATTTTGAAGATGGCAATGATTCTTCTACAGGTTGATGACTTTCAGCAAAGGGGAAATTTATAGAATATGAGAAAAACAAACAAAAAAAGATGAAAAGAATGGGTAAAGGACCTTTGACCCAAGGGGAGGGAGTGGCCTCCACCACAAGTGTTAAACTAGGTGGAGCCTAACCCCATTTCAGAGTTTTGAAGGTTCTTCAGTTGTAAACAAGCAAGAAGAAGAAGAAGGTTAAACCGTGATAGACGAAAAATTTTGAATATTATTGCATCCCGTTATTGGTTGGTCGTGGGCTCTATAAATAGAGTCACACGGCCAAGTTAAATACAAAAAATAGAAACCGGACACTTAAGCCCCTCTCTCTACTAATCTCACGACCAAAATAACTTTTTACTACAATTATTATCAAAAATACCCCTAAATAACAATTAAAGACTAATTCACCCTCAAAATTTTGTGTCCCCCTTTACATAAGACACCAATAACATAAAAAATATATATAAAAGAACAACTAAAATAACTGTGAACATAACTCAATCATCATCTCGGTCATGATGTCTGCATCACAAAGTACAGGTGAAGAAACCAAGGTTGGAACAACAATAAGGCATTAATGGTGACCAGGTCAAGATGAGTGTGTTTAAGGCCATTTCCACGTTTGATCACTTCACCAAGGGTGTTCAGTGTGCACTTTTGTAGTGGAAAAGGGGGATAAGATAAATGTACATGGGAATGTATTGGAGTACAATTCATAAGGGTGTATATGTTTTAGTTGACATTGGTCATTACCAAAAACTTGTAGGAAAGCTTATATTTGAACTTGACAAGACCCAACATCTCCTATGCAATTGGAATAATCAGATAGTTTATGCATTCCCCTATGACGAAGCATCTTGAGGCAACACACCGCATTCTTCAATACTTGAAGAAGAGACCATGTCATGGACTCTTGTTTGGCCAACAACAAGATCTCCATGTGGAAGCCTTTTACTAATGCAGATTTGGCAAGTTCTATGTCTGATAGGAGATCCACTTTAGACTACTACACCTTTGTTGGAAGTAATCTTGTTACCTAGCGCAACAAAAGTAGTCAATTGTAGCAAGATCCAAAGCATAAGTAAAGTTTCGAGCCATGGCACATGGGATTTGTGAAATACTTTGAATACATAACTTTCTTATAGAGTTGGGATTCAACTCTAAAGTTCCCATGAGGTTGTACTGTGACAACAAAGCCGCAATTAGCATTGCTTGCAATCCTGTCTAGTACGATAAGACCAAACCCATCAAAGTTGACAGACACTTCATTAAAGAGAAGTTACAAACCAAGTAAATATGTATTCCCTTCATGAAGACTGAAGATCAGTTAGCCGATGTGTTTACTAAAAGCCTATATAGTTCTAGTTTTAGTAAGATTGTTGGCAAGCTACGTATGCACAATTATTTGCATACCAGCTTGAGCGAGAGTGTTGATGTACATGGGAATGTATTAGAGTACAATGTATAAGGGTGCATATGTCTTTAATGTGTATAAGGGTATACTTGTTTATGTGATGGCTAAAGGTCATGAGGTGGCCAATTGCACTTACGTTAAAAATTGAACAACGAGGGTACTTGGATCTAAAAGTTCCGAAGAAACCTGAACTAAAAGGCAAAGATGATGGTGGAATTTCTTCCACTACAAAACTATAGTTCTCTATTTCTCAATTAGTAATCGGAATGAAAAGGTGACATTATGGTTTGAAGTCCAATCATTCCTCAATGCACCCTAAAGAACTAAGAGGTGTGGTGGGTTTTTTTTCCAAAACTGAATGGGTCTCAGATGAGGGATATGTTACTAATGATGAGAGGACTAATGGTGCGGCTAGTCAAGACGAACAACTGGATTTCTTCACCCCTTGTCAAAAGGCACAACTTGTGGATTATGATGACTCTCCCGAAGACTTAAGGGAGGATTCTTCGAATGACCAGGCATTAACTGATGGTGTTTTGAATTTTGTAGCCAAATCGGGGTCTGATAATGCGATGAATGGCTCATTGGATCATCTGAACTCTTCTTCCTTTGATCTGCAAGTGCGGGATTCAATGCTTATTGGTGAAGCTTTGTCGCAGGAGGACTAGATATGCAATTCTCCAAATTCTCCTCTTACCTCCCCCAACTCTATCCACGGTCACAAAGGTATTCTTCCGAATCCTCCCTATGTCAAGTCTGTTGCTTTTACTCATTCTATTTCTAGTTCAAAATCTTTCACTCTTTTGGACTTTCCTGCTAGTGTGGGCCAGAATTGCAGCAAGGATGTGGAATGTCATACTTTGCAAGGTAGTGGGAAACGAATTATTGATTTGGAGTTTGGGGATAATGCCAGCTCGATTAAAGGAATTGATGTGTTCTTAAGGAGTATGGGCATGAAAGTTTGTGATATGGATGAGAAAGATGTGATCCTATCGAATTATATGGAAGGGTCTTCTACAAAAAAAAATCAGATAGATAATAGTAAGAAAGTTCATCGGGGAAAAGAGAGCTTTGGAATTTAGAATGGGACATGAACAATGGTGGAGCGGTCGAAGGGTGTGTTTCGACAAAAAGACAGGGAAGGGGCAAAGAAATTGTTACTAAATGAAGATTATGTCCTGGAATGAAATAGGATTGGATGGTGTTGAAAAAAAGAGAAAGGTCAAAGAATGCATTGTGAAATTTAAGCCAGATGTGCTAATTATTCAAGAAACGAAAAAAGATCGTATTTTTCCTCAGGTTATCCGAAGTTCTTGTGGTCTTGATTTATCTTCATGATATGCTTGCCCTGCATCTGGAACTGCAGGTGGCATTTTGGTGGTTTAGAACCTGGCAGTTCTTAAGAAGGATGAAATCATTGGGAATTTCACTATTTCTGTTAGATTCACTAACTTGGCCTCGAGCTATAAGTGGTTGTTGACTGGGGTGTATGGACCTTCATAAACTCAACTTAGGCAACAATTTTGGGAGGAGCTTTATCATGTGAGAGGTTTGTGGAATGGGTTGTGGATTGTGGGATGAGACTTTACTGTCATTAGATTTGTCCATGAAAAGAATAACCATTCGCGAATCACGAGAAGCATGAGAGACTTTAGAGAGTTCATTAATAGTTGTTCTTTCAGGGATTGCCCTCTTAGGAATGCTAAGTTCATATGGACGAATGGTCAAGATAACCCCACTTTGAGTAGATTGGATAGATTTTTAATATCTTCTAAATGGGAAGATCTATATCCATGTTTCTCTCAAGAAGAGATTCCTAAAATTGTCTCTGGTCATTGCCCAATCATGCTTTCTACAGATCTTCCAAAATTCGGTTCCGCTCTTTTTCGATTTGAAAACATGTGGGTTCTTCACCCCTCTTTTAAGGAGGAGAATGATAAGAATTGGTGGGAGGTGCAGCAGGATGGAGATTGGGAAGGATTCCGATTTATGAAGAAGCTTCAGTTTGTGAAGAAAAATATAATTGAGTGGAATAAAAATATGTTTGGAAGGTTAAATGAAAAGAAGTTAATCAAGGATTAAATCAGTGTTTTAGATACCAAACTGAATGAGGACGGGGCATTGTCACCAGAGTTGGAAAAAAAAATGATCTTCTTCCAAATATTGAGGTGACTATTAGATATGAATACATTCGCTAGAGTTAGGAAGCACTGGAGTCAGAAAGTCAAGTGCAAGTGGAACAAAGAGGGTGACGGAAACACAAAATTCTTTCACAGGGTAGCGAATGGTAAGAAACGAAAAAGTATAATTTCTCGTCTAACCATTGAGGGACAATTAGTTGAAGACCTGGAAGTCATTAAGGATGAAGCTATCCATTTTTTCTCCAAGTTGTACTCAAGAGATATTGGTGAGCGCCCTTTCATTGACAATCTATTTAAGTCCTATTTGGAGGAGTCTAAGGTTTCTAGTCTGGAGAAGTTATTTTTTGAGGAGGAAATTAAGAATGTTATATTCTCTATGGGAAAAGATAAATCTCTAAGCCCTTATGGTTTTTCTATGTTATTCTATCAAATACGTTGGAACATCCTAAAAGGGGACCTTATGAAAGTTTTTGCATAAATTTGGGATCGCGGAACCATCAATAAAGGGGTGAATGGAACTTTTATTGATCTCATTCCTAAAAAGGAAGGGGCTGTGGAGATTTCGAATTTCTGTGTCATTAGTCTGGTTGGCAATCTCTACAAAATTATAACGACAGTCCTTTGTATGAGATTGAGGGAAGTCATGGATAAGGTTACTTCTAACTTCCAATGTGTGTTTGTGAAGAAGAGTCAAATTATGGATGGCATTCTTATCGCCAATGAATGTGTTGATGAGTGGAAAAAGAAAAAGACTCTGGTTTGGTGTGCAAGATTGACCAGGAAAAAGTATATGACAGAGTTGATTGGGATTTCCTGAGATGGGTGATGCAAAAAAAAGTTTTTGGGGGTAAATGGAATAATTGGATCATGAGATGCTTAGATCATCCTTTTTTTTATCATGTTGAATGGTGCTTCTAAAGGTTTTTTTAGATCTTCTCGAGGATTGAGGTAGGGTGACCCTCTTTCCCCTTTCCTTTTCACCTTGGTGGTGGATTCTTTTAGCACATTGATGTCAAAAGCGGCTTCCTAGTCTCTTATTCATGGAGTTAGGGTGGGTGTGACAACATTGTAGTCTCTCACTTACAATTTGCAAACGATACCATATGTTTTATTAAAAGTTCGAGTGAATAGGTGATGCATTTGAAATATATCCTTCAGACTTTTGAAACCATCTCTGGGCTGAAAGTGAATTATTCAAAGTCAAGTATAGCAGAGATTGGAATTGAGGGGGAGGATTTGGTAAACTTAATTGACTTGTTGGGTTGTAAAGTGGACCAATGGCCGTTGAAACATCTTGGTCTGCCGTTGCAGGGGAATTCAAAATCCATTTCCTTTTGGGACCCTATAGTGGAAAGGGTTCAGAAGAAACTTTCATGCTAGAAGAGGTCATAAATTTCCTTGGGGGGAAGATAACGTTGATTAAAACCGCATTGTCGAACATCCCTATTTACTACATGTCTTTTTTCAAGATGCCTCCACAAGTGGTTAAAGTTCTGGAAAAATGTCAACATGATTTTTTATGGGAATGGTGTAATGAAAAAAAGGATCACTTGGTTAATTGGATTGATGTTTGCAGGCCAAAAGACGTGAGTGGTCTGGGCATTGGGTGTCTCAAAGAATATTGCAATATTGGCAAAGTGGTTGTGGAGATTTTTCGGTGATCATGGCAATTTATGGCATTCCACTATCCTTAGCGAGTATGGCAGGCACTCAAATGATTGAGATGTCAACCCTCAGACTTCTTCTTCTATGTCTTTGATTTGGAAGAATATAATTTCTTTATTTCCCCTCTTCCTTCCTCTTGTTAAATTCTCAATGGGTAATGGGAATTCTATCCGATTCTGGAAAGACCTTTGGTGGGGGGATAAAAGTCTCTCTCTTACCTTTCCGAGGCTTTTTCATCTTGCCATCAATAAAGATGCGAAATTCTTTAAATCTGTGTCTTCATCTCCCCAAGGCAATTCATGAACTATTTGTTTTTCCCGTGATCTATATGACTGGGAGGTGGACCAAGTGGGAAATCTTATGTCTCTCCTCAATGATGTTTATTTGTCTTCTTCTTTTCTGATACTCATGTCTAGACTTTAGAATATTCTGAGAAGTTTTCCACCAAATTTTTTTTTCCTATCCTTAATTAATTTAAACCATCCCTCAAGGTCCTTTCCTGCTATTAAGATTTGGAAACCTCCAGTTCCTCCTCATGTTAAAGCTTTCACTTAGACTACCACTCTCAAGCACATAAATACCACGTTTTGTTGCAAAGGAGAAGGTTTTTCATGTTAATCTCTCATAATTGGTGTGTGCTTTGCAAGCATGATGAAGAGACAACAAACCATTTGTTCCTATATTGTCCTTTTGTAAGGACAATCTGGAATTACTTTGTTTCACAAGTCAATCTTTCTTGGATTCTGCCTAGTGAATTGAGGGATTTGTTCATGCAATGGAATGTGTGGGGAGTGGGGGTGAGGGGGAAAGTTTTTTAAAGCTATCTAATTCATGCGGTTATTTACGGTGTTTGGAAGGAAAGATGTCTAAGGATTTTTTAAAGCATACGCAATTGCTGCAATGCGGAGATTTACTCTTATCATCCTTGAAGTTGGTAATTGGCTATTTGTCACAAGGGAGTTTGAGGGCCTATCTTTATCTTAGTTTGTGAAAGATTGGTTGACATCCATATCTCTTAAACTTCTTACGCAGGGTGTCGTTGTGTCAAATTGGATCCCTCTGCCACCTGGTTTTATAAAACTGAATTTTGATTGGTCGTCGAGGGGTAATTGGGGGTTATGTGGTTTTGGGTGAGTGTTTAGGGACCATCAAGGGGTTACCCTTCATGTCACAGTGGAATCCCTTGGCCTCATAGAGTCCACAAAAGTTGAGGTGCTAGCTTTGCTTTATGGGCTTTGGGATCTCAAAAGAATTGGAATTTCTCTTGCATGTGTCAAGGGGGACTCGAAGATTGTCATTTATTAAGGTTCTGGTTCGTGTGATGGAGGTTGGAAATATTCTCATTTTATTAATGAGATTAGAGAGATTGTTTTCTCGTCTAGTCTCTCTCTCACGCATGTTTTGAAAGCTCAAAATTCCCTTGCAGACAAAATTGCAAAATGGAGAGTGGGCCTTAATGATTTATATTCTTCTAGTGTAATGTCTGTATTCCCAGATGACCTAGATCACCTTTTGTTCAAGCTAAGGCTAAACGAGTCTAGAAATGGGAACCAAAAAGGTTTGTTTATGGTTCAAAGTTCAGCATTCTTCAACGCCCTCACTAGCCAAGGGTGGTTTCATTTCCTGTTAGGCCTTGTATAGGGAGCATCAGTCCATTCAATGTTCCAATATAGCATTTTTCCTTTAAACAACAGTGCTAAGAAGTGCTTTATTATGGACAAACCCATTCGTCGTATGAGATTCATGCCAATTTTCTATCTTATGCAAAAAGGATGAGTTAAGCGCCAATTACCTTTATGCGGGATGCGAAACAGCCCAGACTCAAATTAGATTGGCTTATGCCGGGGTTTTTGGGTTTAATTTCTTTGTTTGGTCATAAATGTTAATTTAAGCAGTTTTATTTTATTCTGGGATTTATCAAGTAGAATAGGTTTTACTTATTTTTTTAGAAAAGTGGGTTTTATTTCCGCCACTCTTATTTATGTCTCATTTTGATAAGTCAAAACTTATCCATTTTGTTTGATTTTGGTTTCATTTGAAAGGTTATTCAGCCATCTTTCTAATGAGTCCAAGATATTGTAAATATGATGTGATTTGGAGAAGTAATTGCCAAAATACTGGGAAGGTATCTGATGCAGGACAGCTTTGAGCAAGCTGTGATTCCTGCAGGTAATGGGCCCAAATACGGCCAGAAGTAGTCACCAATAAGACCTATGATAGAGAAACACTTGTAGGGATGATAATTGTTCAATCCACCAAGTAGAATTCAGAAAATAGAGCCTGTTGGAGAGTCATACGATCAGGATGAAAACTCTGCTTAAAGTTTTCAATTTGATATGAAAATTTGTAGGTTAGTATCCCCTTGAATGTAGGGTATCCCCACCAAATTTCAAAACAATCGGTGAGGATTAAGTTGATCAAATAAAAACTTAGGTGCTGGTTTCAGAAATCGAACACAACAAAACAAAACTCAAAACTTCAATAAACAGCACCACGGAATTCAGATTTGAAGAACCGAATAAATACTTATCTGCTAAAACTTGATCAATTAACAGTTGACAATAACCCTATAACCAGCACTTGATTGAAGAACAAATACATAAAAAAGAAAACAAGAACAAGTAGAAGAAAACAGCAGAATAGCCTCAAGCCATTTCATCTCCCATGCCCAAATGTAAGAGCAAGGAGAGACAAGTTTCTTTCAAAAGAAAACTAATCTTCTATTTCATTCACCACTAAAAATGTTGGGAGCTTGGCTCCTTAAATAGATTACAAATACTTAATAATTTATAAACTATCCATTAAGAAATAGAAACTAACTTCTATGGCAAACTTCTTAATCCTAATTATTCCAAAATTAGAAAGATTTTATTCTATTACTTAACTCTTATAAACCAAAAGATTTACTCAAAACAGCAACTAAATAACCTTCTTGCAAAGACTTCCAAAAATATATTTTAAATAAAACTTACTAAAAACTCTATTCTCGTCACTTACTAGTAACCCTTTAGTAATTTAGTCATAAGTTTCACAATCACATTGGTTTTGCAAAATCTTGGTCTCTTCTGAAAGGTAATTGAATAACCATTCTAAGACACCAAAATCAAGCCAAAAAGACAAGTTTTGACCTTATAAAATATGGCCTAAAAGTAAGTTATGGGATTACAATTTTATGAAAATAAAAATTTAATATATCTAAAAACTAAACTTAGAGTATACCCCACATGATCGACTCAGAGTATACCCCACATGATCACCCATGATCATCTAACTTCTTGTTACTCATGGTTGCTCCCACATTAGTATCACTTTGTGATGAAAAATTAACCATTTCAGAGTTTTATTTTTTTAGGAAGTCTATTCAGAGTGGGATTTGGAAATCTAGAGGGTAAAAGCTAAATAAAATTTTGTAACTTAGAAATTTTTATTTTTTATTTTTGGGATAGAAATAACTCAAAAATTATTATTACAAATTGAATAAAAATTTTAAAGTAAATTTGCTAAACAGCTATTGGAAGTGTGAATACCTTTGAAGCAGCACAATGGAGAAAATACCAATACATGATGTAGGATACCCAAAAGCCTCACAAGTGATAAATTTAAAGTGCGGAAGCAAAAGTTCAAGAATTGAATTTTAAAGCAATTCAAGTAATCACAAACTATGAGAAATCAGAGAATAGAATAATAGAAATACAGTTTAGAAGAATATAGGATGACAATAAGGGGGAAAAAAAGAGAAAAATACCCAAAAAGGCTATTTCTGTAATTTTAGACAAAAGTCCAAAAATTATCAAAAATGCCCCTCTGACGTGTTAGAAAAATCCAAAATTTTCTAGATCAGCTGTACAAAGTTCAAAGGGTTTACAGTAAAATTTTCATGACATTTGAATGAGTTTTGATGAGTCAAATCATGAAATTTCATAATATAGAAGATTGTTTAATGGATGCTTTGATGAAAACCAGTAGAGAATCTTTAGAGGAAGAAGAATATAAGAAAGAATACAGGAGAAGAGAAAGAGAGAGAATAAGAAACTAAGAGAGAATGAGAAGAATATAAAAGTGCAGAGAAACCTGGGAGGAAAGAGGTGAGAGAGAGAGAGAGAGAGGTACTCATGTGTGCACCTTGGTGTGTTAGAACTGCACCTTGGTGTGTTAGAACCCACATAAAGAGAAAGAGGAGCCTAGGAGATGGCATCAACCCTTGGAGAGGAAAACATGGCCACAGCCACACCTTGAGAAACCACCCAATTGACACACTTTAATTCAATATTCTTCACTAAAAAACATGGGAGAGGGGTGCCGTAAAATAGGGTACAAAACTCAAAATAATATAAACTTGCATAAAATAGAAACTTCTAAAAACTAAGAGACTTGCTAACCAAACTATCCTAAACTCTAATACTTCTAAAAACTTAAGGGCACATGGGTTGTTGACTAGCACTCTTTATGGGACCCATTTGTTGACTGTGGCAACCCACTAAAGGACAAACAACATGTAGAAACAACCAACCCATTGTAATCCCAATTTAGACCCTAGCTTTTAGCCTTATTACAAGCAAACCTTTGCAAATAATAATCATAATCTATTATTGGCACAAAAGGCTACAAGAAGCATCGAACCCTTAAACAAATTACAATAACCCATTAATCTTACAAAACTTGAACCTTGCTCTCTTGTGTGGTGGGACATACAAGAGTCTTTCCTTGTTGTTTGCATCAGCCTTCTACCCAAGATGTGATTGCCTTGAACCCTAGGTGTGATTGCCTAAGCAGTGACTAGTGTAATTTGAGTTGGTATTTTCTTCTCCCTCAATTCATCTTTTTTTTATTTTTCTGTTGGCTATATTGTAATCAATCCTGTATCAGTTTGTTATCAGAGCAGCAGATCACTCCCTATTAATCCTACATCACACCTCTTGTTCCGTGGCATGTTCCCTCAAGCTATTTGGCAATACTACCTTACGCTATTTGGAGTTTACCTGATTAGTTTGAGAAGCGTATTAGAGAACATTCGATAAGCTAAGCTATAGAATGGACCGTAGCTTGCTGACTCCTTCAACTCAACTTGAACAAGTTGCCTCAATTTCAAACCATTAGGAGACAAGTCATGCAAGTGACTACAAAGACAAAAACCACCACCAGTATAGAAGTTCCAAAAAAGCCCAAAGGACATTCAATGATTGAAGATATCAGAAAAAACCCAATGGCGAACTCCCCACATAGAAGATCCAAAAGGCCCAAACTAGCACAACACTTATGTGAACTCTTCATGTGTCTCCACAGTCAACAAATGAAATCCCTTAATAACCAATAACAGTAACTTGTATTAATGTAAAGGAAAATTTCAGAAAGGGGGGGAAAGCATTTCCCACAAGAAAGGGAAAACACAATACAAATGAAACCAACCCACCAAATGGGGAAACAAATTACAAATGAAACCAAACTATGCCCTTTATGATCATTATGGATCCCATTTATCTCCAATATCTCTCCATTGTCTTTAAACATCTTGTTCCAATGGGTTTCAAGAGAGGCCAACTCAACAGCAGCAAGTGGGTGATGCGGAAAACATCATGCAACTTATGTATGTACCCCCACATAAGAGGGCCCGATTTAAATTTACTTGTTATGTGGGGTCAATTCAAATTTTGTAAGGGGTGGATAATTTTGTAATAAGGCCAATAGTGCTATGGTTGGTTTAGTTTTTGGGGTCTTTAGTTGTAATCCCATTTTTCACTTTGGACCCAATTTTTCTATAGCCAAAACTTGACTTTTTGGCTTGGTTTTTGTGTCATTAGATAGGTTATTCAGTTACCTTTCTAACCAGACCAAGATTGTGCAAATCCAAAGTGATTTGGGAAAGTTATGACCAAATTACTAAGGGGTATCAATAAAAACGGAAATAGTGTTTTTTTAATTTCATAAGTTTTAATAGTTTTAATTTATTAGGAAAATAAGTTTTAGAAAGTTTTATGTTCTAGAAAACTTGGCTAGCAAGTTTAGGATTTTTAGAAAGTTTCTAATTTTAGCAAGTTCTAATTGTTTAAGGTTGTAAGCCTATTTAAAGGCAACCCCTCCTCCATAATTTGATAGTGAAGAATAAATAAGTTTGTTTGAAGATTTGGGTATTCCCAAGGTGTGGTTGTAGCCATGTTCTCCTCTCCAAAGGTTGATGCCATCTCCTAGGCTCCCCTCCTCTCCATGTGGGTTGTAGCACCCTAGTGCACTTGTGAGTATCTACCCCACCTTCCCTCTTTCTCAAAGGTATCTCTCATATTTTCTTTTCTTTCTACTTTTCTCTTAGTTTCTTATTATCGTCTTTCTTTCTTTTCCTTTTCTTCTTCTTAAACCTTCATTAAAGCACCTTCAAGTTTCTAAAATTCCACGATTTAACCCATCAATTCTTGTCAGAATGTAATGAAATTTTAACTATAGAACCCTAACACATGTTAGAAATGGCCATAAAATTTTCAAAATTTTCTGATGCGTCAGTTGGGCATTTTGGCATTTTTTTAGTTTTTTGTCCAAAATTACAAAAATACCATTTTAGGTCCTTTTTGCTTCTTTAAAGTTACCCTTGGGAATTATTCTACGTCAATTTTTGGTATCTTCCCCTTGTACTACATCACTTATGGGAGTGTCCTTCAAAGGGATTGAAGACCAAGTGGAAGAATTTTTCAAAGAAATTGAAAGAAGGGGCCTCACAAGAAGTAGAAGTGTGTCAGTCTGCTAGATGTGCAGCTAAAAGGTGCCAAATTCCACATGGTCTAAGAAGCAAGTTGTGCCCATCATGAGCCACCTTGATCACTTCCTCCTATCTCCATCTTGGGAAGACCATTTTGGTTCTGTCATTCAGAGGGGCCTGCCAAACCCAGATTCTGACCACCTTCACATCCTTATTAACCATGAGGATGAGTTGGGGGATGATGCAGACAATCTCAAGAGGCTCTTATATGTTCCACCACACAAGAGAAAAAGATTCAAGAATTGTGTAATGTGTGGATTGTTTAGGGTATTTAAAGGAGTTGGGGTGCACTTGTCATAAGGCCTTTAGCGCCATGGGTATTTAGGGGTTTTACTTCATAAGGGTTTTTTTGTAATAAGGCTAAAAGCCAAGGATAGTTTTGGGATTTAAAGGGCTGGTCAACAGCTAGGGTATTTTGTCAACATGTGGGTCCTACAAAGGGCTGGTTGACAGTTCCTAGTCGAGAGCTTTTTAGAAAGTCAAGGTTTTAGTAGCTTTAGGTGTAGAAAAGTCTTAGGTAGCAAGTAAGCTAGTAGTTTAGAACTTTCTAATTTGGTTCCTTTTTAATTTTTTGAGTTTGTGAGCCTATATATAAGGTTGCACGTTTTGGTATTGGTAGACAATGGATTACAACAACAACAACAAACAGCCTTATCCCAACAATGGATTGAATAAAGAAAATTGGGTTTTCCCCTATCTTATATTGGCTGTAGCCACTAGAACACTAAGGTTGTAACCGTAATCTCCCTTACCTCTCAATCAGTTGTAATTGTTGGGTTTCTTCCCTTTTTCCCCTCTTCTACTTTCTTCTTCTTCCCAATTCATTCATCTTATTGTTTCCTTCTTTCTTTCTAATATCTTTCTTGTTGTTAGCATCATTTTAACCCTTTTAAACTGGATCGAAATCATCAAAGGAGGAAGACTAAAAGCTGTTGGATTCAAGAGTTAAAGCAGAAGGTACTCATCACACAGCCGCAGCATCCCATGTTATTCTCTCAAAATTGTCCCTACCAAAACAAGGGATCTCTGACTCGTTTCTCCAAGGTTTTGCTCTTTTGTATGTGCTCTTACTTCCCTAAATTCCTTTTAGGTCTCCTATTCTGCTAAGTTTTTTATTAAGAAACCCTAATTTGTTTTAGGTTATCCTGTTCAAAGTGTTACTGCAGACTGTTCTTTTATATGTTTCATATACTTTTATTCATCAAATTACATGAAATTTTGCATGCACATCACTTTTATATCTATCTAATACCCTGTAAAATTTTGGGTTACTTTATAATTATAGTAAGGGTGACCCATTGCACGAGGCTCCTGCTAACGCGGGGTCTGGGGAAGGCAAGATGTACGAGCCTTACCCCCATTTCTAGAGAGGTTTTTTCCGTGGTTAGTTTATCATTCTGCCCAAAAATTTCAGAAACCCTAAATCAGCAATTTCTTCTTAATCTTTCCATTTTTTTCTTGTCTATCCTATCTTAATTCTTCTGGTTTGATTCACTCTCCTCTCCCAAACCTTCTTCTAAGTTTGAGGTTATTTGGTGTCCTTCAAGACTACACTTGATTGTCTAAGTCATGTCCTCTTTTCCACAACATCTATTTGGACCCATATCAGCAAGATATAACAACCACTAGGCTTCCCTACACCTGACTTTATTATCAGAGCTTATCATCCTATATCAGGGGGTCCGGTCCCTTTTGGTTTGAAATAATGTGGCTTCAGGTGCCCGGCTTAAAGGAGCAGATCAAGAAGTGGAGGTTGAGTTTCCAATTCAATGGATCTGCCGGTTTTGTCTTAGCTCAGAAATTTAAAGCTCTGAAGGAAGAAATAAAGAGATAGAATCAGGAAGTTTTTGGCCGAGTGCAATTAAAGAAGGTTGAATGTTCAAATCAGATAGAATCCATTGACAACCAAGAGCAGTTTGGCCCCATATCTGATGTTTTGAAGATAGCCCTAGAAGAAGCCTAGAAATCCTATATGTCATGGCTGAATTTGGAAGAGATAAGCTAGAAGCAAAACTCCCGGCTGGATTGGCTTCGGTTCGGGGATACAAACTCGAAGTACTTTCATCATATGGCTACTTTAAGAAGAACGAAAAATACCATATCCACTCTCAAGTTAAATGGGGACTTATTCAAAGGTCAAAAGGATATCTCCCAAGTATTGTCCTGCCCTTTCGATGAGCTTTTTAAAAAGCTTTCCGAGTCCATGTCGATCATGGAGGGGCTGACTTTTTCTAAAATATCCCAAGACAGGGCGGTTTGGCTAGAAAGACCTTTCTCGGAGAAAGAAATTCAGAAATCTCTGAGGTATCTCAAAGAGGAAATGGCTCCCAGGCTGGATGGTTATCCCATGCGTTTTTTCGTGGAGTTTTGGGATACAATTGGGGAGGAGGTTATGAAAGCTATCTTCGATTTCCATGTGAAGTTCTTTGTGCAAAAGTATGAATACCTCTTTCATCTCTTTAATCCTCAAGAAGCAAGGTGTGATAGAACTTAAGGACTTCTAAATGATTACTCTCATCAACAGCTTTTATAAGCTACTCAGCATAACTCTTGCCTGTTGCTTGGAGTAGGTTATGGACTCTATCATCTCTCCCTCACAACATGCTTTCATAAAAGGCTGCCAAATGCTTGATTGCTCTCTGATAGCCAACAAATGTATTGAGTATTGGTGCAAAACAAAGAAAGCCAAGGTGGTTTACCATATTGATATGGAAAAGGCTTATGACCATGTCAATTGGGAGTTCTTGATGTGGGCTCTTCGCCAAATGAGGTTCAATAAGAAATGGTGTTTTTGGATTAGAGCTTGCATCTCTTCTACAGCCTACTCAATCTTTGTAAATGGAATGTCAGTAGATTTCTCCAAAGGGTAGTGGAGTTTTAAGACAAGGCAATCCTCTTTCTCCCTTCCTTTTCAATATCATCATGAAACCTTTTAGTAGGATGGTAGCCAAAGCAGAGGAAGTGGGGGCCTTGAGTGGTTGTAAAGTGGGTTCCAAATGGTCCGTATGTGACTGCTTCATTTTTCGGATGATGCTCTCTTGTTCCTTCCGAATGTAAAATAAGAAATTCATAACCATGTTTGAATCCATATCCACACTAAAAGTCAATTTTCCTAAGAGTAAGCTGATGGTCGTGAGTAATTTGACAAATCTGAACTGCCTTGCAAATATCCTTGGATGTGCGATATCTTTGACCGCGGGGACCTATCTCGGGCTTCCCCTTAGAGGCAAGCTGAAGTCCAAAATCATATGGATCCTGTGGTGAAGCGAGTAAGTAACAGATAGGCTACATGAAAGATATCAATAGGCTACATGAAAGATCGATATCTTTCAAAAGGAGGAAGGATGACTCTAATAAAGAGTTCCCTTTTGAATCTATAGGTTTACTACATGTCCCTCTTTAGGGCTCCTATGGCAATTATTTATCAATGGGAAAGAAGCAAATCCGAGTTTTTGTGGAACACGGAGAATGGAAGCCAAAAATTCCATTTGGCAAGTAGAGAGCATCTCCATTTTACCATGGAAAAGGGTGGGTTTGGTCTTCGGTCTCTAAAGCAGATGAATCGAGCTCTGCTTATGAAGTGGTTGTGGCACTATGGGGAAGAACCGAATGCTGCTTGGCACAAAGTGATCAACCAAATAAAAAGACCACGGCAGTGGCTAGTGTGTAAACACTCCGACAGGGGCCTACGGGTCAGATCGTTAGAAAGATATTTCTCAAGAAGCCTCAAAATTCCATCAATGAACTAAATTCCAGTAGATAGAGGTGACCGGGTCCTTTTCTGGCTGGACACTTAGTGTGGCCCAACCGCCCTTTCTCAAGTACACTTGGATTTGTTCTCTCTTGCACAGTTAAAAGAAGGTTTGGTTGCCAATCATTTGATAAGAGAGGCTAGGAGAATTTCATGGGATCCCCATCTCAGACAAGAGACAAATGACTGAGACATCCTCCCTTTCTCTTGCTTATTGCTAAGGCTAGACAAGGCAGAAGTGGGGGAGGCATTAGATCCGGATTGCAAACTTTGGCTCCTCGACAAGGACATGGATTTTTCGGTTCAATCCATACACAATATAATCCATCCGGTTGGCACATTACAAGGTCCTATGATGGATGTGTGGAAATCTAAAATGCCATCCTAAACCGGATTTCTATTACGGTTAATCTACTATAACAAAGCTCTGACCCTAGACAATCTTCAAAGACGAGAGATCCATATGGCCAACTGTTGTGCTCTCAGTGGCTGCAATGAGGAATCCATCGCTCATCTCTTTCTCCACTGCCCAATAGCCTATGAGCTTTGGGGGGGATTTTTCCAAAGATTCAATATTTGCCAGAGAAAATCCCCAATCAGCTTACGTTATGGTTACATGGCCAAAAAGGTGCTCCATCACCTAGAGGTAGGATGCTTTGGAAATGCATTCCTCATGTAGGCCGGTTCGGGGCAAGAGAGCTGGTTGGGATTGGAGTAGTAATAAGAATGGTAATTTTACCGCTAAATATTTCTCACTTGGTCTCAAGAACATCAACTACAGTTTGTTTCCTCGCAAGGGCATTTGGGTAACGGGATTTCTTTCAAAAATCATTTTTTATGTGGGCTACTTATTTGGAAGCGGGAAGCGAGACTCAATATATCTTTGGGAAGCGAGAAGCAAAAAACGATAATAAAGTAAATAACAACAAGTTATAATCAATAATTTCAACTGCAAAACAATAAAGTGAATAAACTTAAAGAAAGTACAAAAAAACCTAAAAGCTATACTATGTAAGTACAAAAGAATCATGACATATAAATCAATATACAAACCATTTGTTATTAGTATGGCCAACCATACGTAAGTTTTTTGTAGATAACTTACATCTTAGAGTCAGACTATAAAAGACATTGTATAAAAACCATCAGTTTTGAATCTTTTTAATTGTACATAAATAAAATAATATAAACAATAAATTCAATACTAAAATCTTTTTTTTCCTACAAAATCATTACTAAATCTTATAGATAATATTTTATTCAATGCTAACAACATAGAATTTTCATTAAATTAAATACAATATTGTTTCTTGGATTGCTTCCCAGACAATTCTAGATGTTTCTACTCGCTTCTCCAGAGGATTCCACTTGTTTACCTAAATAGCTTTCACTTGCTTCACTATGAGTCCCAAATGGGGGAGACATGTTTCCCAGCACTTGGAGAAGCGGGATGGAATTAGCTTCCCAAACGAGCTTCACATGATGCAAGCTTCTAACCTTGTACCAAGCTTCCCTGCAACTATGGTTTTACTATCCCAATGATAGTAGTTTCTACTTTTTTTCCTCTTAATAAAATTACTATCATTCCAAAAAATATATCCATTCATATATCTCCAATTGTTAGGCACAAGCCTTTTTATAAAATAACAGCAACATAAAAAAAAAATGAGGTAAAATATAGAATTTATTGAAAAAGAGAAGCAAAGAAAGCAAACATCACCAAGAAGGTGAGAAGAAAGCAAAGGCAAGAAAAGAAAAGGAACCAAAAAAATAAGAAAAACAAACACCACCTCCAACACCTCAACATCAAAAATTGAAATATCACCCCAGTTTCTAAAACCCTTTAACCCTGAAACCATTGCTAAAAAAACTCTTCTAACTAAAAATTCATAGTACATAGAAAATAGAAATTAATGAAAGACCCATCCTTCTCTCATACTTTTTTTTAGAGAGAAAACGATTTATTTAATGGAGGCAAAGCCCAAAGAATAACAAACATAAAATTACTATCATTCCAAAAAAAAAATCCATTCATATATCTCCAATTGTTAGGCACTAGGCTTTCTATAAAATAACAACAACATCAAAATTGAAAGTAATATCTCGCTAGCTTTTGAAACCCTTTAAACCTAAAAACATTGCTAAAAAAACACTTCTAACTAAAAATTCATAGTAGATAGAAAATAGAAATTAATGAAAGACCCATCCCTCTCTCATACTTTTTTTAGAGAGAAAATGATTTATTTAATGGAGGCAAAGCCCAAAGAATAACACCAAGAAGGTGAAACAGCTACAAAGAAAAAGCATAAAGCAACACAAGAAGACAAGAACCACAGAAAAACCAAAAAGGCTATAAAATCTCCATGACCAAGAACCCCCCCAAGCCACATGCCACTCATCCTCATCAAAGTACGGGGAAATAGAGATCCAGTCCAACAAAAGATCATAAACCCGATGAATAATCCGATCAAATGTCGAAGGCCTATCCTCAAAGATACAAAGGTTCCTTTCTTTCCAAACAATCCAAACAAATGGCCCCAAGGAGGAACCGCCATACCAAATTGGGTAAACCCCCAAGATCGATGATCCACCAACCCAAGATTAAGTCACTAAACAAATTCAGGAAGACCCAAGCAATAGAAAGATGAAAAAGAAAGGTGCCCCACACCCTCCTAACCCACCCATAATGGATCAACAAATGGCCTACAGATTCCTCTACCTTCAAGCATAAACAACATATGTTAGCTAAGTTCCAACTTCTGCTTGTAAGATGGCCAAGAGTAAAGATTTTATTCAAAATAGAGATTGACATAAAGAAGTTAATTTTAGAAGGAATTCCCCCAATCCAAATGCCCTTGAACGACTAAGAGGACAACGAGGAGGAAGCAATGTCCTCATAGAACGTTTTAATAGAATGCTTACCTTTCTTGCTAAGATTCCCGACTCTATAAACCCTGTCACCCACAGATAATTTATGCCCCCCAACAAACCCAATAAAAACAATCACTCCTCCCACTCCCAATCATTAAGATTATCCGCAATCTAGGGCTCCAAACACCATCCCCAAGCCGCTCAAAGTTATCCTCAATAAAGCTAAGACCATCTGAGGCAATCGAAATCCTAGGAAATTAGACCTCAAGGGGGGAGCCATCACACCAAATGTCATTCCAAAAAAGAATGTCCTCACCTGATCTAGCCTCATAGCAAATATACATATGGAAATGATCATTCACCTTCATAATGGATTTTCAAACACCACAACCATGAGCCCCTCTCACCTCATTCAAATCACAAACAGACTTGCATCCATACATAGCAACGATCACTTTCCTCCAAAAGCTATCCCTTTCCTCGCCAAACCTCTAAACCACTGCCCAAGAAGAGCCTGATTATGAATCCTAATCTTTCGGATGCCCAAGCCCCCCTTTAACAATGACCAACAAACCAACTTCCAATCCACAAGGTGATACTTTCAATGGTCCACAACATCGTTCCAAAGTTCCTGAAACAAGATTGTAATCGATTAACAATAGATACTGGAACCATGAAAAGGGACATGAAATAGTTTGGGATACTGGCAAGCATACTCTTTATCAAGATCAACCTCCCACCTTCGGACAAGAAAGGGGCCTTCCAAGACTGAAGCCTATTAGAAACTCTTTCTAGAACAGGACCCCACATCAAACTAGACTTGAATTTGGCACCTAGAAACAAGCCAAGATTGGAGGTGGGCAACGTTCCAATTTTGCACCCCAAAACGACCGCCAAGAACGAAAGATCATGAACATCACCCACCTGAAATATCTCACCGTTGGCCAAATTGACCTTGAGGCTTGAAACCACCTCAAAACACCTAAAGACACAAAGCAAATAACCAATCTACCTAAGGTCCGCTTCACAGAAAATCATCGTGTCATCCGCATATTGGAGGTGGGAAACAATCACCTCAAAATTCCTAACCAAAAACCCGGAAATATAACCACCCTCCGCCCTCCTAATCATTCTACTCAAAGCTTCAAAGACAATAATGAACAGATATGGAGACAAGGGAATCCCTTGCCATAAATCCATTGAATTTCTAAAAAAGCCTTCAAAAACCCCATTGATCAAGATCGAAAAAGTCATAGAACTAATACGGGCTATGATCCACCTCCTCCATTTATCACCAAAACCCAATCTCCCAATCATATAATCCAAGAACCTCCAGTTAACATGGTCATACACTTTCTCTAGGTCCAGCTTGCAAAGGATCTCATTTCTACTAGCCTTCAACCAATCATCACGCATTCATTGGCAATGAAGATCCCATTAAGGATCTATCTACCAACCACAAACGCACCTTGCGAATCCATAATGATCACATTCATAATCGGCTTTAATTTAGAAGAACAAACCTTAGTGATGATTTTATACACACTACTACGAAGACTTATGGGACAAAAGTCTCTAATACTCAAAGCATCCTTTTTCTTTGGGATCAAAGTAATTAAGGTGCCCATAAAACTACTTATCATTAAGGAACTCCTCAAAAACACGCATGAGATCTCCTTAACAATCGGCCAACACTTTTGAAGGAAAAAAAAAAATTGTGAAGCCATCAAGACCCGGGGCCTTATCCCCTTTCATACTCTTCACAACTTCCCACACTTCTTCCGAAAAAGGCCTTTCAATACTTTCTTCCATAATGGGGGAAACAGTGTCAACGGGCAAACTATCACGAAGAGGCCTAACAGCAAAGTCCTCCAAATTACAAATTGGAATAGAAAGACAACAATTCCTCTTTGATAACAATTACATCTTGGGTACAAAGCCCACCAACATCGAGACCAACAATTGAGTTATGAAATTCTCTCCGAAGCCACCTTGTGGAAAATTTTGGTATTCCTATCCCCCTTCTTCAGCCTAACGAATCCTTGACTTTTGCTTCCAAAATATTTCTTCTTTAACTACCTCGAACTGGAAATCTTTACGACGCTTATCCCTTAAGACACTTTTCCTCAACCGACAAGGCGACAACATCTGCTCTTGCTCAATAGCATCAATCTCTCCAATTCTCAAGCTGCAGGTCTCTTTAAACCCTTCAAAAGAACCAAGCCTTCATATTTTAAGCCTACTCTTCAAGGCTTATGGAAGAGATTCTCTTCTGAATGGGGAAGCTTCTAAAGATCTCGCCGTCAAAACGTGCAGCTATCCTTTACTCCTTACATGATATAAACCACCCCATAACTCCAATAAAAAATGGCAGTCCCAGTGCATGAGGCTCCCGCCACTGCGGGGTCTAGGGAGGGTCAGATGTACGCAGCCTTACCCCTGCAAGCAGAGAGGCTGATTCCGTGACTCGAACCCGTGACGCCCAGGTCACAATAGAAATTTCCTAAACTACCCCTTGATGTAAGAAACCCAATACAATATGATCCAGAGTAGTAGGGACCAAAGAGCTAGGTAGTCCAGCCACTCCTTAACCCTCGTATTCAACCCTACTCCTCTTGAAAGATACCTGAAAGTTGCAGCCAGTGGATGAACCTTCTTCATCATGATCATTTGGGTGTCTATGTTTCAAACCAGACATGCATCAGATACTTCAGTAAACCATTTCAGTTGGTTTTTCATCTCATTTTGATGTTTCGCACTTTAATTTATATATGTAAATGATAATGATACGAACTCTACCATTTTAATTTATCCAAAAAATAATAATAATAATAACTCTACAACTTTATGTTACCAAATGAAAAAATTGATATGAAACTTGCATTAAAAATGAATTGGGAAGCCAAAAGAAATTCTGATCTGCTGCATCTGCAATGGCAAGGGCTTCCGAACATGCACCCTCTTTTAGTCAACGAATAGGCATCATCCACAACACTTCTATAAGTGACTATAAAAAATATCCTGGTCTAGAAAAGACGTCCCTAACATTATCCAAAAGATTGGCAAGCTTCCATGGACCTCCTGAAGCTCATTTCAATACATTTTTCAACACTATGCATCTCTCTCTCCGCCACAATTTGAGAACCAAATTGTTCAACATATATTTGGACTATTAGAAATTCCTTAGTCTCTGCTTCATTTGGACCTAAATGCATATGTGGTGGAGACGTGGAGTATAGTTAGTGGGGGGTTTTTATGTAGCTTTCTAAGCAAAAGATATGACTTAATTTTGATTCATGAGAATAGCAGTACATAACTCCATATACTAGTTACATGAACCTGATCCAAACAACTCTACAGTTTTGGGCACCTACAAGAAGCATTCTAAGAAAAGAGACCAACAGTTTCTTGTGCAGTACAAAAAAGCACAAGAAGCCATTCAGTTCCAAGTCTAATACTGAAAAAAAAAAAGCTAACAGAGAACAAGTCCACAGACAAGTCAGAGGTAAGTGAAATTGTAGGGTCAAAAGCAACAAAGTTACGTTAAAAGAATGCTCTCTTCCAATAACAAGGGAGGCCGAGAATTTTTTTTTATCTTTGGGAAAAGTAGTTCGGGAAAGAAACTTTGAGTTTTAAAAAAATGAATAAGAAGAAGAAGAAAGAAACATGCTTTCAAAAACTCCAGTAGCTGAAAATGCTGGCATATGAAGGAGCACAAAACATAATTTTTGAGGAACTTCAGGTACCAGGAACTGGATACACTCCAAGCCATGAATTTGGAGGCAACAGAGACTGAACATTTTCAAATGGGTGTGCAGAGGCCTTCCGCTCCAAAATTTCACGAAAAGCTTCAAAAAAGGGAATAATCTGAAGGTTAATTGATGCCAATAACATGATAGTCAAAAACCACACTTCAGAAACCAGGAACAAATACTGATTTAGCCATGTTGCTTTACCTTTCTTGAATTTGGAGCTAATCTTTTGCAGGAGGCCAATAAGAGTAGTTGCTTCAAAAGAAGATTTAGCTGGTCTGGGATCCAGGGCATTTCCCGTACTTGAATTCACATAAAATGTTCTTGTGGGTCCCGTAATACAAACCTTCTGTCCCTCCAATGTTACCACATCCAGGTAAATCAAATCTCCAAGAAGCC
>JAOXJP010228707.1:0-11077 GCA_025762735.1 Platanus orientalis | reverse complement strand
AATTAGTATATTATATATAATACATATATATTATGTATGTAAAAGTTCGGGCCTCGAGCCGGGCTGAGGTAAGCCCATGTGAACACCTGTCCCATAAGTGAATTTGGGAATAGTTATCATGATTTGATAACTCACCGCATTGAGTGGTGAATCGACTAATATATTCCATTGTTATTTTGTTATCTTCTCCAGAGAATGTGGCAAAGTTAGGGGGATCTTAAATCCCTAAGGAAATTGGTAATCCTTATCGATTTTTTTGGGTACGGTTTTTTATAAATTATCTTAGCAGTCCTAAATCAAGGGCCATAAAGCTGCTCGAGTGTACCAATGAAATGATCTTGAGGTGGAAGATTCTGCCCATGGATAGGGTAGTCATATAATTGACCTGTGTTTAGATAACGCTGATAATAGGGATATTGTTGATTTGGTGGGGGGCCATAAGGACCGTAAGCATTAGCATTCCCATTTAGCATGGATTGACCATATTGATAATTCGGGTTTTCAAGTATTTGATACTTAGTTCTGCAATGAACCTATCATAGACCACAGGGCTCCGTCATACACTGTAGTGTGACATGTAACAGGGTGGGAGCCAGGCTAATAATATAATACCCCATAATAAATTATAAGGATAAAAATGTAAATAATCATGTATAAGGGTAAAAATGTTTTAAACATACTTTGGGGAAGGCCATTGTGATGTTTGAAACCTAATATAATGAACTAGAAGTGAGGAAGCAAAGACAAATCATGAATTTGACATGTTTTGAAGTTGTTCCAGGAGCATATTTGAGGTAACTTCATAAGTAAATTTTTATCAATCTATGACTACTTTTCATTGCATCAAACAACGTATAATTTGAAGTTCTCAAGACAAAGTTATGATCGTTTTGCATAAGGTGTTTGTGCTGATAGGCCAATAGATTTAAGGTAATTTAATAGATAAACTTATACCAATCCTATATTAATTAGCTTGCAAACCATACAAGACTAAAAATTTCTAGGAGTCTACTTTCCAATGTAACAAACGATAATCAAATTAGAGTTTTCTAGCGAAAGTTATGATCATTGAAGTTAGGAGGCCAAAACTGACCCTGTTGTATTGTCATGATCTATCAGGATTCAGTCAAGATTGAATTCTGATCAATCATGAATAGTATGATTAGTTAAGAATGAATCCAAACTGATCAAAGTCTTAGAAAATGTCAAAATGGAATACCAGCTATTGCTAAACCAATCCTGATTGATCATGTCAAAGTTTTTGCAAAAAAATACAAATTTTTTTAGGGGTATTCATGGAATTTGAACCCCTACTCGTACTAAAACCCCAAAATGACTATTTGTGACTCTAAGTCTACCCCAAATGGGTCAAATGACATAAAAAAGAGAGAAGGAAAGGAAGGAATATAAGAATTGAAAAAAATGAAGGAAGAAAAGCTCTAAATTGAGAGAGGTAAGTTATGGGAGCTGACTCCATGGAGAAAATTCCTTAGATATAAGATTGTCTTGCTATTTTACTTTAAATATGGTTTAAATTACTAATATCTGATGGTTTCCACTATGGATCTATATAGAAGGAGAATTTGTGAAGAAAAACACAAAGGAAAGGGAATTATGCAAAGAGAAGAGCTAGATCTCCACTAGATCTTTGATTAGCAAATAGTAGTTGGTAATATGCATGCATTCCCTCTTTAATCTTGTCTGTTTTGTGATGAAAGTCCCTTGAATATTCATGAATCTTTGCAAATACTCTTTGACTCTTGATGAAATTTTTGTTGGGACTTAAGGATTTTGAATTATTAGTAGTAATGCGTAATAAACATCCCTCATTCCTTGATCCTTGACTGTTTTATGATGAATTCCTTTGAATGCTCATGAATCTTGGCTAATCCTTCTTGATTCTTGTTGGAAGCTATGTTGAGACTTATGGATTTTGTTTAGTAAGTTGCAATGTGTGATAAACATGTTTTTCCTTTTGTTTTTGATTGTCTTGTGATGAGATCCTCTTAATTTTCCATCGATTTTGGTTAATCCCCTTTGATCTTCAATGTAACTCACGCTAAGACTTACGGATCTTGATTTGATGAGTTGTCATGTATAATATGCATCTTTTAATTGTGTGATTTTATTGAAATCTATGTTGATTAATTTTAAGCTAGCTTGTCTTCTTTGATTTCGATGAAATCCACATTGAAATTAAATAAATACTTGATTTGACGATGCTCTAATCAACATCTTGAGTCCTTGATAGAATTATGACCAAAGCAATGATAGTTTCTATTCAAATTAGTCTCGTCTCTTTGATCCTTGGTAAATCTCTACCTTTAAACGTTATTGATCCTGTAAAGCAAATAAATTTGAAAATCTTTGTGAGTCATTGATTCTATAATCATTAGAGGATTTTATTCCCAAAGTTTGAAGTGTCATGTAAGTTCAAGACTAAGTGAATTGAATTGCACCTATTTTGCCTTTATGAGACATTTGATTGGAATCGATTCCATTAATTGTGTTGAACCCATAGAGGGTGTTAACCATATTGGTTGAATAAATCTCTTTGGCCTAATTTATCCTTTGTGCTTCATTCATTGATTTTGTTTGTCCTTTAATGAAATGATGATGTGAATTGTATTGGCCCTCTACTTGGGGATTCTTAAGGTAATTGGACCTCATTGGTCACATCGATCTTATTGATCACTCTGATTTTGTTGATCTGTTTGATCCTATTGAAAGTATTGCCTAGATCATTCTTATCTAAAGGATTATATTGGTTTCTGGTTTTTAATATCTGTATAGATTTGATTGAATATATACGTCTGATTTATGTGACTTCTGCTTGGGGATAATCAATGCGGTTGGCCCTCTACTTAGGGATAATTAAGCAATGTGATTAACCCTCTGCTTGTGGATACTCAATGTGATTGGCCCTTTGTTTGGGGATAATCAATGCAATTGAACCTTAGCTTGGAGATAATTAATGTGATTGACTTTATGCTTGGGGATATAAGCAATGCAATTGACCTTCTGCTTTGGGATATTCAATGTGATTGGCCATTTGCTTGAGGATAAACAAAGCTTTTGTATTCCACCATTGGTTACTCTATCTTGGTGAATCCTGTTCTGTTATGATTGATTGATACCCAATTGGGTAAATATCCGATTGACTCTATTATGATTGATACCTTGGGGTAATTTTGTACTGATATTGCTATATCGGATACCCATTTGGGTAAGTTCATTTGTATTCCATATTAAAAAACACTCATTTGTGTACATCCAAATTTTGTCTTTATATTGATTTGAAGTCCAACCGGAAAAATCGATCTACTCCATTGATTGGTTTATGCTTTTCAATAGAGTCTTAATGACCATATGTCTAAATGAATTGATTGTTTTATGATATGACAACGAAATGCCTTTACTTAGGCTTATGATCTATGGTTACCCAAATCTTAGTAAGAACATGCACATAGGTTAGATTAAATGAATGGAAACATCCATATTGCCATTTGCTCTGCTTATTGCTTGATTATTTGAGATCATGCATGTTCTTTCCATTTTGACATTATCTTTTTACTATTACTTAGATATGATTCCATACCAATTATATGTATATTGCTCATTACTACTTGTGGGGCTATAGACACACCCTTCCATGAACATTTTTCATATAGAAAATACTGAAATTGAGGCTATGGGATGGATTGCAAAAGGGGCAATGTTCAAGCCTGAGTGTTTAATTCATTTTATTTGCTAGTAGGTTTATTTGGACATGGCTTATGTGGGAGATTTGTGTTTCATGGATAGTACTTGAATATTGAGGATTGTAATAACTTTACTTTGAGTTACCTTAGCTTTGATGGATGCTTTATTGGAGACTGATTTCTTATTATATTGAATATAGATCATGCACATGAATGGTATCGAAAGTGGAATTAGATGAGATTATTGTTCTAATATATGGACATCCTCTTATGGATGATAGCTTAAAATGAAATTGGGTAATGTATATATGCATGAGGTTGTTAGTTTTTGCTACACTTGTTATTGACATGTATTTTATATCCGTTGTATAAGTAACTTGATGGTAGCGATGAAATTATTCCATTGCGTTATTTGTAAGTAAAGGATACGTATGCTTTGAAATGAATCTAAGGTAAATGTAAAAGGAAAGAAAAAAAAGAGAAAGAGAGACCATGATAAACCATGACTAGGATGTGGTTTAACTTTAAATGCTCATGGTTTGAATCTGGGGTGCTTACGAGTAATTATCCGAGTCCAAGTTCGGGGCACATAATAGATAGATCTCCTAAATGATTCTTTTGAAATTAATGTTTTACTTAGATTATTAAGGTTATTTTTACACAAAAGAATATACATTGATTGTATGCTATAAATGAAGACAAATGATAATAGAAAAAAATCACACAAAGATAAAATCGTCTTTTATAGTGATTCGGTACTTCAAAACTACATTAACTTTCAAACCGGATCACCTCCGAGCCTATTTAACTTTTATTAATAGTTAAACTAAATTATTACAAGAAAAATTAATAAATCCAACTGAGTTTAATTGAACTACTACTAATATTAGGACTTGTTCAAGAAAGAATGAAAGAGCAGTCCCAATGCACGAGGCTCCCACCACTGTGGGGTTTGGGGAGGGTCAGATGTACGCCGTATAAACAAATTAATTAAAATTGCTTATCTTTTACATTAGGATGTCCCATATATATAAAGTTCTTTTAAGAAAGCATTTTAAGCATATTGAAAATATATAATAATAACGACTACTCCATAGTCCACCAGTATGCAAATGCCTAAGTGTCCAATTTTGTTTTCCCTAGGTACAAACTTGGTAAAAAAATCTTCAAATTTAAGTTCCCATGCAACTCCCAAGTTTCCATGGTCATTAAAGTTTTGTTTGTAACTGTTACAAAGTAAACCATGGGAAAAGGAGGGAAACTGTACTTCAACCCCCTACTTTCATGTTGTTTGATGCATGGGAATACTAGATGGAAAAACTTGGTAAAACTACCTAGAGTGTTGAGCCTTTCTCATGTTTTACCATTTCTTCATATATTTGCTCATTCACCTATTCCTACAAAAAAAAGGATGGGAATAAGAGAGGAAGGGAAGCGATGAAATGACCAGTAACTTTTCTTTCTTTTCCCTTTCTCTCCTTTTCGAAAGTGGTTTAACTTTTCCTTCCTTTTCCCAATGGATTACTTTGTAATAGACAAAGCTTAAGGGAATGGGCTTCAAGAAGACCCTAGTGACGGTGGAAAGTAGGCAATTACATGGAACATAGAAACATAATGTTTGCATCAAGAATTATTAGGAATCTCAAAGATTTAGGAGATATGGATGAGAAGCACAAATGAATCCCAATCTCAAATATTACAATAATAATTGTTTGAAATGATCCAAATTGATAATTGAGACAAAGTAGAAAGTCATATTCATTAATTAAAATCCACAACATACTCATCGTAGGTACCCAACAAAATACACCCTTCAAAAGTATTTATTGACTGCAGTCTATATGGCTGCCACACTATGACCTACAACAAAATACACCCTTCAAAAAGTATTTATTGACTGCAGTCTATATGGCTGCCACACTATGATCTACTCCCCTGATGAGGGAGCAGCAGCCGGTGCTTCTGAAGGAGCATTTGTTCCTTTATCGTGCAAAAATCCAAGTTTTCTGATGATCTCGTTTGCAATCATTTCATTTGCTCTATCCGAAGGGTGATACTCATCCCAAAACACATATTTGCTTCTATCTTTGCACAAAGTCGATGCAGGGACACAAGTCAGAGCAGGTCGAATCCTTCCAAATGAGCAACAAGGGGAGTCTGAATTATTGAATCCTGGAAACAAAGAAATTGAAAGTGATCATAAAGATGAACTTAGCAAGAAAACTTGAAAGCATAAAAATGTGATATTTTCAAGATTAAACAGCTTCGAGTACTGACCATATTTGTATGGATTGTTAATTACATCTTCAACTACATCATAAGCATCTCCAAATTGGAAGCTTGCATTTTGAAGGTTGCTTGATAATTCCTGCAAAAGATTGTTTGCAGCTTTGTTGAAGCTGAGTGCCAATTTGTTTGTTTTTTCCTGGCAGGCCCCAGATGTACTAAGAACGCGTTGGAGAGGAATACAACCCATGGGTCCTAGCCCAAAGACCATCAACTGTCGAGCTCCCAAGCTGTGCAATAGCTATACATAAACCAAATCGAAAAACCTTCGCGGTTAATGAAAATCTTCGATAATTAAACTAATCTAATCCTTTTTAGTTTGGTGTATTAAGTATCCTTGGGCATTTGGCCCTTTTAAGTTTTACCTTTAGTTGGTGTGCTAGTGTTGTCATCAAGTATTCGATGAAACTGCTGTCATTGTACGTCCATGAATCACTGTAAACTGGTAGCAAGTAGTTGTTTATGAAGTCATTGCTCCCTAGGGCAACCACATAGCGAGATTCTTTGAAGAATTTGTCTGATGCTAGAGTGCCAATTTTGTTTCTTATAAGCTCTTGTGTTCCTTGAAACAACTCAATTTGCTTATAGAGTGAAAACCTTTGCACCTGCAAGTGATCATAAATTCAATTTCAAGATCATCAATCACTTCTTTATAAACTAAGAAGTCTAGGGTTACTAATATAACTAGATCATCAATACGACGAAGAACTGTCGATGATGAACACTTACGAAAAGGTTTCCGGTTTCGTTCAAGATCCCGCCGCCGCCGGAGGCATAATTGACTCCATTCTCCATTATCATGTCTTCATTTAAAGATGGATCCAAGAATGCAGGTGGCCTAGGGAGACCCGTGGTGTCACCTAAAAACACAAGGCTTAGTTAGTGATATGATTAATCTTTCCTATCAAATCCATGACCCATCCAATAAAAATAAGACTGAATAAAAACTTCATTAATGTGAATGAAATAGAAAAATATAGATTCACCTATTATATCGGCCACGGTTCGACCGTTACAGAACCTCCCATTTGGCATCCCATTTCCAAAATCAATCCCATACCATGGCAGACTCGCCTGAGCCAGGCTCTTACTGAGGTACATGTTGTTCCCGACATCGGAGAGCGAGTCGCCGAAGATGAATTGGACGACTTTGCAAGAGCCTTGCTCACAAGCGAAGCCTAAGAACACAACTATGGTCATCACCTCCATCAACCTCATTTTTGCAGACTCCATTTCTAGCAGTTCCGGGCACCCCAATTAGCTAATGACAAAGATAATGGTTCTTAAATAGGGACTTGGTGAGATCTTGTAAAGTTCATTTAAAAAATTTCTAAGTCATGGGAGAAGGTTAGCTTATGGAATTATAGACTCATGGGAGAGAATAGAGGGGAGAGAGTAGTGGAGGTTGGATGAACCAACCGTTACCAATTCAAACCTACCTATAACAACTTTACTTCATAATCCAACGGTAAAGTTGGATTTGTAATGGGTGAGGTGACCTAATGTATCCATAAAAAATGTAACTTGCACGTAGCTTTTAACTCCTTCCTACGACCCCTTCCACCATTGGGAGATATCTAGACCGGTCTTTTGGCTGGTCTGACCAGTGGGAGTGGGACCCACCCAGGAGAGGAGACTAAGTGTCGACTTGATTGTATGATCATAACCGTTCGATCTGTATCAATTCTAATCAACCAGGTTTTGGGGAGTGGATCCCACCCATCAATAACCTGTCCGTGATTGAATCTCAATAACCGTTGGAAGAATATGATGAACCACTGTCATGAACATTGTATCTGGTGGGTCATGCAACCCTTTGTAGGTCCCACCACTAGGCGAGATCAACGATGGAAATAAGACACGTGGCATGAATGAATGAATCTGCTGTTCCCGAAAGGTAATCAGACCCGGACCAGGCAAAAGACGCTCGACGTGGCTGAACAGCAGCCACTGAATAGTGAGAGAGAAAGAGCAGTTGAGTTGGAAGCATCTCCAGTCTCAATGGAGAGATATTAAATCAGAACAATGCAGCACGCGACACGGAAGCCTGACGGAGTAAATTTGTAAATTTGGGTAAATAAATAACTATTTATTTTCAGTCTATTTACTATAACACCCTTTTTAAGCCATTGTTTATATACTGAAATTCCTGTGTAGGCATCGTGTCATATAGTGATTGATATTGGTGAGATATATCTCCAGTCTAACCGGGGACTATTGAACCCAACAAGATACTTTTACAGGAAAGAAGAAAAAATTAAAAAAAGAAAAAGAAAAAGAAAACTAGCCAAAAAAAAAAAAAAAAAAAAAAAAAAACAGCAGAAATCTATCGCATTATCCATGAGAAATAGAAACCGTCGATTTCCAGTAATCGAACCGCCAAAAATTCGGGTTATCAGATACCATATCCACACTTATATTATGCTTATATGATAAAAATATAAAAAACATAAACCGTGACTCTTGAGGATAACCCCCAGAGTTCGGAAAAAATGGCGTCCATCGCCGTCAACTCTAGATTTTCCGCTACTACCTATAACCGGAAAACCAACGATTTCCGGCGTGAGACCCTTAACACCTTCGTCGGCCTCCGAAGAACCGCGCTGGAGAACCACCATTCCCTTTCCTTAGCCAAATCTTACCAAGCCCGCCCAACTAGCCATAGATTCCGTATCTTCGCCGCGAAATCAAGCCCCAAGCTCTCCGGCCGGAATCTCCGAGTAGCGGTCATTGGAGGAGGCCCGGCCGGGGGCTCCGCCGCCGAGACTCTGGCGAAGGGCGGCATCGAGACTTACCTAATCGAAAGGAAGCTCGACAACTGTAAGCCATGCGGTGGCGCGATCCCGCTCTGTATGGTCGGAGAGTTCGATCTGCCGCTCGACATCATCGACCGGAGAGTCACCAAGATGAAGATGATCTCGCCATCCAATGTCGCCGTCGACATCGGCCGAACGCTAAAACCCCACGAGTACATTGGAATGCTCCGCCGGGAGGTGCTCGACGCCTACCTCCGCGACCGCGCCGCCAAGTTCGGCGCAACCGTCATCAACGGTCTCTTCCTCAAGATGGACTTGCCCCAAGAACGGAGCGCCCCATACATCCTCCATTACAGCGCCTTCGACGGGAAAACCGGCGGAGTCGGCGAGCGCCGGACGTTGGAGGTTGACGCGGTGATCGGCGCCGACGGCGCCAACTCCCGCGTCGCGAAATCGATTGGCGCCGGGGAATACGATTATGCCATCGCTTTCCAGGAGAGGGTCAAAATCCCCGACGAAAAAATGGTCTACTACGAGAATCTCGCCGAAATGTACGTCGGCGACGACGTTTCGCCGGATTTCTACGGCTGGGTTTTCCCTAAATGCGACCACGTCGCCGTCGGGACGGGCACGGTGACCCACAAAGGGGACATCAAGAAATTCCAGATGGCAACCAGGAACCGGGCGAAGGAGAAGATCTTTGGGGGGAAGATCATTCGAGTGGAGGCACATCCCATCCCGGAGCACCCCCGGCCCCGGCGGTTAGCAGATAGGGTGGCCCTTGTGGGGGACGCGGCCGGGTACGTGACCAAATGCTCCGGCGAGGGGATTTACTTTGCAGCGAAGAGTGGGCGGATGTGCGCGGAGGCGATAGTGGAGGGGTCGGAGAACGGGAGTAGGATGATCGAAGAGGGGGATCTGAGGAAGTATCTGGAGAAGTGGGATAAGACTTACTGGCCGACGTACAAGGTTTTGGATGTGTTGCAGAAGGTGTTCTACCGGTCGAATCCGGCGAGGGAAGCGTTTGTGGAGATGTGCGCCGACGAGTATGTTCAGAAGATGACATTTGATAGCTATTTGTACAAGAGGGTTGTGCCCGGAAACCCTCTGGATGATCTGAAGCTCGCCTTTAATACTATTGGGAGCTTGGTGAGGGCTAATGCACTGAGGAGGGAGATGGATAAGATTACTCTATGAAGCTATGGTTGCTTCCATATCTGAGGAAGATTTGTGTTTTTGGCTTTCTTTTTTTGTGAATCTAAGAGAAAGGAAAACGCGGCCTTGGGTTGATTAGAACCAGTTTGGTAGTTAATGGTGTTTAGAATTTAAATTTGATTTCTCTTCTTGACGAACTTTTCAGCTCCTGTAAAGCATATGTAGATGTATTATGTTTTAAGGGAAACTAGCTTATGTGCTAAAGAAAATCGTTCTTAATTATAGGTTTTAATGCTGGAATTTGCTGTTCTATGTTTTGGGGTTATGTTTATACACGTAGAAGAAAAACTATCTTTTTAATTCTCAGCCAAATTGATTTATAAGATGATATTTGTCTGGGCCGGGAGCCCGGCTTTTGTGCACATAAACTCTGTGCGCAAAATATGGGAAAATGATGTGGAAACTGTTAAATCAATAAAATAAAAAATTTATGTTGGTAAATTTTTAGAAGGTTAGCTACGGACACTTGTTTTATGATTAAATCTTTTATATGTAATCAAGCAAACAACATTAATGACAATCAATTTTCTATTCAACGATTTTAAGTTAGAAGTTGGAATTGTTATCCTTGTAGATTTACTAGAAACAAAAAACTAATAGAGTATACATGGAGTACACGTCGCTGCATTAGCTATTACATCTGTAAACAGAAAATATGTTGTCATAGGAAGTTAATGTAAAACAGTTGTAACAGTAGAGAGGTTGGGTTATCAAGAGCGTGATATGTAAAGTAGAATCAAGGAACTTCTATAAAGGCAAGGGGAGGCATATGGAAGAGATCTGCTGGCCAACTTTTTCTTCTTCATTCTTCCCTCTTTGCTCGTGATTTCTCTTCTCTTTCTCGTTCTGTGATTTCTTCTTATTGAGTCAGTGGCATGAGTTTACACGACTCTTAAGAGTCATTGAATAGAATTCATGTGATTCCACCGTGTTGTATTTGTACATAGAACCACCAAAAGAATTGATTGGATATTTAGGGTTTAAAAACCCATGCTTCAATGTGGGATATTTTTTGGGGCTCTTCTCTTAAAACTGAAACTTAGGATTTAAGAAAAGAAGACAGCCGCAAAGCTCTTGTAATCTCATCTTTTACATAGTAAAAGCTCTTTTGATCATTTT
>JAOXJP010228706.1:0-11077 GCA_025762735.1 Platanus orientalis | reverse complement strand
AGCTATGTTTCAGGTTTATTTAAATGACTAAAATATCCTCCTCCCTCCAGCAACAATGAGGAGTTTTCTTTAACACAAAGTATCCAAAATACCCTTTGCTATTATAATAATTAACCAAAATGCCCCTAAAAATCTAGCTCATTTCAGCCATGTTTTAGGTTTATTCAAATTACTAAAATGCCCACCTCCCTCAAGCAACTATGAGGAGTTTTTTTAACACAAAATTACCCAAAATGTCCTTTGTTATTTCATTAATTGACCAAAATGCCCTTGGGTGAAAAATCTAGCTCATGTTAGCTTATGGAAAGAGTCAAAAAAATAAAACTAGTTTCTCTATCCGAGTGATCTTCATAGTGGGTAAACTACATTAAAATCTAGCAAGAGTTAACATTACATTTTCGAAGTGATTATTGGGGAACTAAAGGCCATATAGAAGCCCGAGCATGGTGAATGCAAAGCTTTGGTTCCTAACTCGTAAGACATGGGAGTCTTTGGTGATGGACCATAGAATTTCAATGCTACCCATCAAGCAGAAAACGAACAAAATGGAGTTAATTTGAGATTTTTGAATATTTGTATATCCAAATAGTGGAAATGGGGTTTTTTAAAATTCAATTCAATTCATACATTTATGCATCCAAATGGTAGAATTACAAATCTGTAGAATTCAATTATGTAGAATTGAAATTCCAAGACCAATTCCAATTCCGTGAATCCAAACGCAACCTAAAAGGTTTTCTCCCCTTAGTGAGAAAGTCTAAGCTTCTGTATAGTTAGGCCTTAAGATGTCAGTGTTAAGAGCATTGATCCTGTGAAAAGGTCTATCAAAACAAGATCAAAAGATGCAAAGAAAGCAATCACCGAGCTTGAGCAACTTAAGGAGGATTTTGACTAACAAGAACTTGCAATTGGAGAAATTCAAGAACTGATATTAAGGATGAATAAAAAATATGATCATCTTTCTTTCACACTCTCGACTGTACAAGAGGAGGTCTTAATCATTATAGCCTTAAGTGAGGAATGATTAAGCGTCGGTGAGGCACACTCCTAGTCCTAGCCTTGAAAATGACGTGAGCAGTTCCGTTAAAACAAGTTATACATTAGAATCGATTTCCCACAGTTCGACAACGATGATCCTACTGGATGGATCTCCCGTGTGGAACATAATTCTTTTATTAGTGTAATCAAAAAATGGCTGAAGAAAAAGTAAATGGTTTTTCACGTTGTTACGGCAAATTCATAAAGGCCATGTGCATTCATGTTGGACCAAGCAAAGCAACTTCACAGTACACTAGTCTTCACTACATCACTTACGAAGCTAAATCAAATAAAGAGAGCATAAAACACAATTTGAATGGCTGTCCAATTGTACTACCATTACTGATGAGACCATCCTGGTTAGTTGTTTCATCGGGGGACTGAAATCAGATATACAACATATGGTATCAGTGGCATGCAATTGGCTTAGTCTGATTGCAAGAGAAAAAAAATATTGGCTGAATGACCTCATCAATTAAAGAGCATCATCATCCAATCGACCCCACTATTGCCTCTACAGTGCCCTACACAATGTTTTCAAGTGCCATCACCCTCAATGACTCTATCCCTAATTCCATTAAAAAAGCTTACAACTGCTGAGATGAAGGCATGGATTGTGCTATAACTGTGATGAATAGTTCACACTAGGACATAAATGTGAATATATGCCAAATGCTTTTTCTTCATGATGTTGATGCAGATGATCAACCGAACAAACACTTGATGATGCATGATGCTGAATGAAAAAGTCAGTAGTCTGAAATTTCCTTACATGTCTGTCATATTTGGGAATTCTTCTCTCCAAATTATGCAGATAAATGGGTGTATTAGGAGCCAGCCGGTCACTATCTTAATTGACTCTAACAACGCTCACAATTTCGTCGACCCCAAGGTGAAAAATGTGTCGGTTGTTAGATGCAAGCTAGTGAACCCTTTAACATGATAGTTGCTAATGGTCAAAAACTTTCATGTAAAGGAAAGTGTTCTACCATGAGGATGACTATGCAGGGCTATCGGTTGCAAACCTTTATCCATAGGAAGATGCAACATAGTTCTTGGTGCCCAGTGGTTACAAACATTGGGTTCTATCTTATGAGACATTGTTGAATTAAAAATACATTTTTTCAGAGATGGATACAAGTTCACTTTTAAGGGAGAAAGGAATGGAGTAAACAAGGTCACTACTACAAATCAGATTGAAAGAATGCTACGTAAGAAAGAGCCTAGGGTCATTCTCAAATTTTCCACATTGACATCAATACTAAGGCTCTCTTAACCTCATTAGCTTTACAACCCATTTTACCAATTTTTTTTACCATTGTACACCAATAGCCAATTGGATTACCCTCATAATGATCACATGACCATCAGACTCCTCTCCAAGCGGGACAACCACCTACCAACATAGATTACAACCGATCATTTTCAAAGAGATAGAGAGAGCGAGAGCGTGTGTGAATGAAAAGATTATGAAATGTTAGATTCTGACATCATTCATTGAAGATATATATATATATATATATATATATATATAAAGCACGAAAGATATGTATAATTATTGACTTCTCACCAAAATCACAATTTAAGACAAATTCCCAATTCCAATCAATTATGAGCTACCATATGAATTACATGGGGCCCTTTTTTTGAAGCTATATCTGTGGCCAGAATATTACCAAAACTGAGTTCATCAACTAGACATCTCTAAGACAACTTTTCGGATACCTGCGGGTCATTAAAAATTCCTAATGATGCCCTTTGGATTGTGTAATGCTCCTTTAACCTTTCAAAGCCTTATGGATGGGGTATTTTGACCATATTTTCACAAATTTAATTTGGTATTTTTTATGATATTCTCATAAATAGCTCAAATTCAAAGTCTCATGTTAATCATGTTCAAGTGGCCTAAGAGGTACTTTATAAACATCAATCGTATGTGAAGCTTTCTAAATTTTTATTCAGTCAGACTAAATTAAAGCATCTGGGTCATATCATATCACAAGGGATTACACAAATTCCTCGGTCTTACTGATTACTATACAAAGTTTGTCAAATATAATGGTCTTATATGTGCTCCTCTCATTACCATATTAAAAAATGATACTTTTCAATTGAGAGATGATGTAGAAAAAGCATTCATGAATCTCAAGGCAGTCATGACTACTACAATAATGTTTGCATTACAAGCCTTTACAAAAATATTCATTGTTGATTGTGATGCTTCAAGAACAAGTATTAAGGTTGCTTTGATGCAAGATAATCGGTCCATTACCATTACAAGCAAAGCACTATCTGCAAAGAACCTTGCATTGTCTAATATGACAAAGAAATGATCCATACCTTCTTGAGTGATACTTAAAGGTTTGTATACATTATCGCAGCCTTAAATACATCATGGATAAACGAATTACTATCGTGCAACCACAAAAAGGGGTTTCTAAACTTTTTAGTGGTACGACTATGAAATCTTCTACCATACAAAAATCATGAATGTTGTAATTGATGCGTTATGTCATAAATATGAAAATAGCAACCAGGTAATGGTTATCTCATGGCTAACTAGTGTACGTCTAGATTGATTGAAGCTAGGGTTGAAAATTCTAATTTAAGTAAACTAATCAAAGAACTTCCATCGGACTCGGCACATCCTACCCAAAATTAATACACATTGGTTAATGGTTAACTATGGTATAAAGGGCATATAGTCATGGCATCCCATTCTCCCTTGACATTAGAAAGCATGAAAAATTTTCATTCTACGCCCATAGTTAGCCACTATGGATTACTTAAAACATACAAGAGAGACTCTCATTCATTCTTTTGGCATGGTACAAACAAATGATTAATCATTCATAGTGGAATATGATGTGTGCCAAACAGTAAAAGGAAGAAATAATAGCGTCACCATGAACATTACACCAACTACTTGTTCTTGATATTATATGGACAAATCTTTCTATAGATTTTATTGATCGTTTGCCTCTGTCACATGGAAAAATGGTAATCATGGTAATTGTTGATCGACTAACCAAAGGAGTTCACTTCATCTCTCGTCGCTGTATATGGTCTCGTCTGTTGCTCAGGCTTTTTTATGGATAAAATTTAAAGGTCTACGGTATATGCAAGTCCATAGTTAATGATCGTGATGTTGTTTTTACCTCTTGATTTTGGTATAAATTATTTTGATTACAAGAGATCTATTTGAAGATGAGTTCAGCCTACCCCCACAAAATGGATGATCAAACTAAAATTGTCAACAAGTGTTGGGATACATATTTAAGGTGTTTTTGCAGTGAGCAGGCTGAGTGTTGGGCGAATTGCAGTTCAACACTTCCTACCATAATTATGACCCCGTATGAGGCTACCTTTAGCCAGCTTCCCCCCAACTCTTAAGTGACTACACACTAGGGTCTACAAGGGTTGTGACTGTTTATGATTCCCTAAAGACCCATGATTCTATTCTTTAAAAAAAAAAACAAACCCCCAAACAGGCCCAAAACTGCATAAAGCAATTCGCTAATTGTCATCGTACAGAATGATAATTTCAAGTAGATGATATGATTTTTTTAACACTAAAAATTAGGTGAGAACGAATCTTGTGAGAACTGTGAAAACGGCATCAAGGTACGGACACATCAGTGCCGAAAAGTGACAAGTGCCCCCAAAAAGTGCATCGGTACTGATGCGTCAGCCCCTCTGGTGCCGTTTTCACAGTTCTTGTGACCAAAATTGATATGACCATCTAGGATGTGCACTATGGAGCATCTTTTCTAAAACCTACTCTTTGAAATTAACATTTTTTTTTTTACACATTTAATCGTATATATACCACGTGTCAGCCTATGGTGTGTCACAGAATTGGTGACACCAATTTTGTTCATAAAAGATTTGCTCTCAATTCAAAAAATTTCCAAAAACAATGCATGCATTAGAACGTTAAAATCCACCCTTTTATCAAAAGGCCAAAAAAGTAAAAGAAAAAGAAAAAGTGGGTGAAAATCATCCCATCTTAAATTTTTGGGAGGAATCCTTCTATGATCAAAATTGGTGTAATTAATGTGTGAGCATACTATGGACTAATTGTGTGGTGTGTATAGGATTAAAAGTGCCAGAAAAGATCCTCATTCAAAAGGTATGATAAGAAGTAGAATTTTAATGAGCCAAACTAGCTCGACTCATTATGAGCTAAACCTAAGCCTTGTTTTAAGCTTGGTGAACTAAGCCTGAGTTGATCTTCACTAAGCTCTGATTGCCAAAAACTCATATATATATATATATATATATATATATATATATATATATATATATATATATATATTGTGACAATAATCATATTCAAATAAGACTAGTTGGGCTAATTGGCCATTAGGCTATTGGACTTTTTTTTATTGGGTGAACAACTCCGATCCCAAATCAAGCCTGAGCTCTGCTCAACAACTCAGGCTTGTCATTAGCCTAAGATTGGACTTCATGTGATGAGTCTGCACTGAGTTGGGCAAAGAACACTTACATAGTTACACCCCCAATATTAAGAAGCACCAAATTCAAAGATGCATCACGTGTCAATCTATGGAATGCATCACACATGGGTCACATCAATTTTGGTCATAGAACATTTGCTCACAAATTTTGTGTATGCACCCTTTTAAGTGCGTCAAGCTGTTAATCCTGATTTCCTAAACATGAGGCACATGGCTAATTTAGTGGTCAATGACTCAATGCCCATCTAACTAAACATATCTATAGCCTTAGACCGGCTACAATCTCCACTATACTTGAGAACTTTGTTGTTTTCGTTAGCGAAACAAATGGTTCTGTGATGAAAAAGTGTCTCGTCTCTGTGAGCAATTATAAACTAACACGTGGTATGTTGAGGTTAAAAACGTAAAAAAAGTGTACAGTTGAAAGGTAAGTGTCCAATTAAAGGTTATTACCATAGATGCTCGTTTTTAAATGCGCGGATTGCTCATTGTTTGGTCGTATACCGTAGGTCCCGAAGTCAGGCCGTACCGCCGTAGGATCGGTCAATACAATCGAGGTTAGACTGTTAGAGGCCGTTTTAGAGGGAAGGGGGCACCTAACCCCCTGTGTATTGTAGCATCTGTCGCTTCTCATAAAATATAAAATACACACATATATATATATATGCGACTACTTCGAAGAGAGAGAGAGAGAGAGAGAGGGAGAGAGAGGTATTTTACATATGAGAAATAAACATAATTAATCTTTGGCCTGCTGTTTTTCCCTTAGAAGGCAGAGAGCTTCTGTGATCATCATTTTTTTTTCGAGAATTCGATCCCTGAAACCTTGGACTTTTTCAGGTAATTTTTGTCGATCTCGCTTTTTCTTTTATCTCTTTTTCATTTTCTGCCTAAACTCTTACGCTTAATCAAGAGAATTCATCCATATCCTTTAGAAAACGAGATTTTCTGTGAAATTTCTGGTCCTGTATGTCGTTGTCTGTCTCTCCGTGAAGTTTTGAGATATTAGGTGAATTTTAAGGCGATTTCGCTCACAATTTTATGTTAATTTTGATCTAGCGAAAATATCCCCATTTTATCCGATTTGGTTAATCAATCGGTGAATGGTTAGTTATTTGCTGTTCGTCTGATTCCATAGTTCGAACCCGTTTTGCTCTTATCTTTTTTGGTTTTCTTGAAATATTTTTGCCGTTTTTGCGTAATTTTGAGTAAATTCGGTGTTGTTTATGGCTTATGCCTTTTAGTGCCATTGCATTGGAATGCTCTATAATTTTAGATCAAGTGCTAGACTAATTTGATAGGATTTTTACTGAAATGGTTGTTCCTGAGGGGTCGCTATTGAAATTGTTATTTTGATGAAATTTTGGAACATTATTTTTGGCGCTTGTGTTCGTTCCCTGAAATTCCTTGCCACATTTGTTATATTAATAGGTGTTCTACTAAATTTTCTGTAATTATTGTTTTCGGTACTCTCCTTTGTCACTCTTTAATTATGGATGGTATTATTTTTTTCATTAATCACCATGCTTACTTCAAGGGGAAAATGTAAAGGTCAAAGAATTCCACTAAGTGCATTCCTCTGATTTCATTATAAGAGGAGATTTTTTATCAGTGGCGTTTGGGGAGTCTCGTCCTTTCTCTTTTTGATTGGGCGGGGACTGCTCTGTACAGGTCTTAGCACTAATGTGTTCTCTTTTTTTGTCCAAGTAAGGTGAAGCTGTTTTGTTTCTTGGGCTTACACCTTTTATATCAATAAAACTTTCTACCCATCCAAATAGAGGTAATAGGAAAAAGGCCTATCAAGCATAACTCAATATAACACTTGATGGTGCATTATTATTGTTGCTGCTGTTGTTGTTATTGTTATTGTTATTTTATCATTTTTATTTATATAATAAACTCCGGCTTTAGGTTTCATATTTTGTCACTGAAAATTTGTCAAGTAAATCTTAAGATCTGGAATGTGGGTGACTTCTTGTTGCACTTTGTCTAAGCCACTTCTTTCTCAACCCCACCCCACCCCACTCTGAAAAAGGCATTCCATGTCGTTTTTATTTAGTTTCACTTTTTTTTGAAAAAGCATGAAGAAATCATATGTTCCACCTATTGAGAATACAGTGGGTCGGGAAATGTTGGGGAGATTTTGACTGCTTTCAACCGCTCGATAGGGGAGAATTTTAAACTGGGCTAAGAGGGGACTGAAATACTGGGCAGTGGCAAGGGTGGGGGAAGAGATAGAACCGCTGGTAGAGGTCTCATCCTGGGTGCTTGAGCAAATAGAGGTCAGTAGGGTGATGGCGCTATTGTTTGAGGGTATGGAAGAGGAATCTTGGGCTTTCTTTATGGCTTTGGAAAATAATAAGAAAAAAGGGAGTTAGAAGGAAAAATCAGGAGAATATGGGTGGGTGTAGGATCCCTTGCGAACTCAAAAATTTATAGTGCGGAATTTCTTATGAAAAAGGGGAGTCTTCTATGGATAGATCTTTTGAAAGGAAGGCTCGGGTTTGATATTTGTTTCCAAATGAAGATTGGTATCATCTCTTGGAATGTTAGGGATTTGGGTTGTAAAGAGAAGAGGCCAATGGGTGGGCTGTATGTATCTCCCAGTGGGCGGATGTGATTTTGCCAGGAAACAAAGATGGAAGCTGTGCTGCTGTCAATTGTAAGGGAAATTAGTTGCTTCTAAGACACAGGTTGGTGCTCTCTACTGGCTGATGGCATTGCAAGGGGTATCCTTATTTTGTGGGATAAATCCAGGGTGGAGTTTGTGGATAGCTTGATTGGAGTTTTTTCCTTGTCGATCATTGCTCACATCTAAGGTGACTCTCATTTAGGGGTGACAATTCGTGTTGGCGGGTCGGGTTCGTGTCGTGTCGAGGTAGGGGTAGAAGACTATTTTGCTCAACCCTAACCCGACCCATTTATTAATCGTGTCAAAGCGGGTCAACCTGTTTTGACCTGAAACACGTTTAGGGTCAACCCTAACTCGCTTATTTTCGTGTTGGTTCATGTCGGGTTCACGGGTAATATAGTAATTTATCTTGGCGAGTCGGGTTAGTCTGGTTCGTGTCATGTCAAGGTAAGGGTATAAGACCATTTGGCTCAACCCTAACCCAACCCATTTATTAATTGTGTCAAAGCAAGTTGACCTGTTTTGACCCAAAACACGTTTAGGGTCAACCCTAACCCACTTATTTTCGTGTTGGGTCATGTCGGGTTCGTGGGTCGTGTCAAACATTGCCACCCTTACGTATAGTTGACACTGTGGAGGTAGACTTCCATATGAAATCGGCAGATCTTGATTTTAACTGAATTTTGGTGTAATCTCTGGCATGGTTGATGAATTCAGAGATTTTTTAAAGATTTTTTTGTCAAAAAATATAGTTTTTGGAATTTCGAAGCCCATGATTCTTCAAGATCTTCATGGCTGGTTTTGTGTCATTTTGGTGTCTTCCAATTCCAGAAACCATATGCATCAACTCTCGTGCAATTTGTTGAAGAATCAAGAGTACGGTGAGTTCTTTTCTTAAGCATAGTTACCACCCCCCCTCTTTCTTTTTCTTTTCTTTTTTTGCGTCATTTGGTTCCGCCATGAGTGTTGCTACTTCTAATGCCATGTTGGGCACCTGTGGAGCGATCGTTTGGTTGTTTAGCACCTATTTGCGTTCTTGATCAGTGTCTGGTGCAATAATTGGGTCATGTGAAGGCTGTGAATTTCTGGTGGTGATACATGTGAACCTAGGAACTATATAGGTGTGATCAAATTTGTGTTTTTTTAGCGTATATAGGCTCCAAGTGGTGCTGGGATTGTGTTTGAAGGGGATTCTTTATCCTTATAGCATGTTTGAAGTAACCCATACCTCAAGTCCGACCATGGGGGAGAGTAACACGACTAGTACAGGTATTGTTCATGTTTTTGGGGATTCATCTCAAGCCCAAATCACCACAGTAAAGTTTGATGGCAGTAACTACCTTATTTGGTCTAAGTCTTTTCTCGTTTATATACATGGCAAAGACAAAGAAGAATACCTGACGGATGAGATTGCGATGCCTGATAAAAATGATCTTGAGTTTCAGAAATGGAAGACTGAGAATGCCACTGTCATGGGCTAGTTATTGAGCTCTAAGAAACCAAAAAGTAGTGATCATTTTTTGTTTTTGGGGACAGCACATTAAATATGAGAGGCTTTGGCGAAATCATACGGAGAGATGGGTTATATGGCTAAGATATATGATCTAAGGTAGTGTATTGCCTAGTTTAAACAAGGTGATCAGCCTCTTGCTATATACTATTCATCGTTGCGGAAGATGTGGGATGAATTGGCCCATTACACTACCTACTGCCCTGCTTATGTTAAAGACACTACAGAATACAAGAAACATGTTGAAAACATACAGATTTTTGAATTCTTGGCTGGCCTCAATCCTAAGTATGAACAAGTGTGTTCCCTGATTCTTAGGAATGATCCTTTACCATTTTTGGATGAAGTGTACACACATCCATCGTGATGATAGACGTCGATGAGTGATGAATAATTCTCCCTCTATTTAGAAATTAGCACTCGTGTCCACATCCACTAGAGGTGGTAGAGGTAGCAATTTCAGGCATGGTTGTGGTAGCCGTTCAAATTTCCCTTCTAATGATCGAGACCACCTCAAGTGTGAATGTTGTGGGCAATTCAAGAACACCAAAGAATAGTGTTGGGACCTCTATGGACCTCCTTTACTTCTACTCCTTCAGATGGGGGTCTATCTAGCAATAAGATTGTAGCCTTCAGATGCTTCGTTTCCCAGCTTGAGCCTCCTTCCCATGCTCTTACATCATCCTTCACCTACTCAGGTACATCTGTATCTACATTGTTTGTCTCTGTCTTGAGCGCACAAGACTCCTGTATCATTGATTCAGGGGCTTCTCATCATATGACTGGTATGTCATTCCTCTTCACTTCTTACAGTGTCTGTTCTAGCAATGATAAGGTCCGTATTGCCGATGACTCTCTTTCGTTTGTCGTTGGATAGGGGGACATTCTTGTTACCCATGACCTATGTTTGTCATATTTGTTACATGTTCCTAAGTTCACTCTTAACTTGTTATCTATCAGTCATATAACTAAACATTTTAATTGTTGTGCTACCTTTTTCCTATCTCATTATGTATTTCAGGACATGGTGATAAAGAAGACAATTGGTTTGGGGCATGAGAAGGATGGCCTTTATGTTTTGGATTCCTATTTACTAGTAGTTACGTCAGCAATAAAGAGGAATTTCTCTGCCTTTGGATCAGATGAGTTATTTCCTTGGCACTGTTGCTTGGGTCATTTATCTTTTTCTGTGTTGAGGAAAATGGTCCCTTAGTTTTCTTCTTCTAAGTCAAATTATTTTTGTGAGCTTTGCTAGTTGGCTAAGTAGAGGGCGGGCCTTGGCGCATCGGTAAGGTTGCTCCATTATGACCTGGGCGTCACGGGTTCGAGTCACGGAAAGAGCCTCTCTGCTTGCAGGGGTAAGGCTGCGTACATCTGACCCTCCCCAGACCCCGTAGTGGCGGGAGCCTCGTGCAC
>JAOXJP010228705.1:0-11077 GCA_025762735.1 Platanus orientalis | reverse complement strand
AGAAGTGATTAAGTGAGGTGTGAGTGAAGTGAGTGCTCTAAGTGTGAGCTGTGTGTCCTAGTGTGTCCTCAAGTGAGAAGTATCTTAGTGAGTGTCACACAAGTAAATATGTTTGTCTTAGTCCTTGAGTTGGTCAAGCTTTAAAGTGTTGTTATTATCTTTTGAAATAAAATAAATATTTTTTTAAGAAAGAGGGTGCTTCATTTTTCTACAAGTAGAAAGTTGCTAGGAAAGGTGTTTTTTTTTGCTTCAACTAAAAATTGACCCCAAAAACTCTTAGTTGACATTCAAAGTCTTATTTTTCTTGATGACCTGGTTAGTTGATGCGAAGGTTTTTAACGTCACGACTTAACACATCAGGTTACGGAAATTATTTAGTTGACGGCAAAAGGCTTTTTAGTGTCAACTTTTTATTTTTTAAAGTTGACACGGAAATCCTTATTTCTTGTAGTGCCTTGCCATATATCATGCATTGATTAGTACTCACATGTGATAACCTCTCCTGTTAGGTTGAAGATGGTTCCATCCACCGTCTCATGGGTATTTGCCGAATTATTCTTTATCTAGCATATATCACATTACCACTTGAGTAGATAATACCAACCCTGATAACGCATATTTTTTCGATAATTATACATATACTTGGTTGTATATATATTTACCATCACACCCTCCTTTTAACCCTTATGTATTTATAGAAACACCCTTTTATCATTGGTGTGATATCTCTGCAATCTGATTGGAGATGATTCGAACCAATTATAGATTGGGTTGGCAATAGAACGTATCAAACAAATGGTGGGCCATAGATCTAGAGATCGTATTACCTCCGTATGGACCTCGTGTTGCATATAAAGACATATTAGACACGAGGTTTGATGGTAAAGAATATTTTAAAGTTGCGTTTGGCAACCACTTACAATGAAATCATTTTAATTGAGTTTCCTAGCTACAAAGGGATGGATCGAAATGATCTCATACAGATTTGCGATGATTTGTACTTGACAACATAAGTCGTTTTATTTTACAGAAAAAGCTCAGATGACTTTATTTAACAAGTCAGTATAAATTTGAATGAATTCAACCATAACTTCATTGCTTTATATAGCTTGGAAATTTTAGATGAAATGATTACATTACAGGTGACTGCCAAACAGGCTATAAATAAATGGTTCTTTGTCAGCCATATGTGGCTATGCTGACGGGGATAAGTAGATACTCTATCCATTGATCCGGCGGGCTCAAGTTTGCATCATCTGTAGTAAATAGTTAAAATATATTAACAAGCAATTGTTCTCCATATGCAAAATGTATACAAAAATTTAAAACCCCAACCAAAATTTGATGGGAGTTTTAAATTTTTGTATAAAAGTTTTCTCCATATATATATATATATATATATATAGAGAGAGAGAGAGAGAGAGAGAGAGAGAGAGAGAGAGAGATGTTTATCTTATAATCTCTCTTAGCAAGGAGCTATCCCATGCCTACTTTATCATTTTTAAGTTTGAAAGGCATGTGAGGCAATGCGAAGGTGACAAACCACATGAGGTGAGATAGCTTGGCTTGGCTTGTTATGAGTTGAGTTTGTAATTGAGCTCGTTTAGCTAAATGAGCCTGAGCCGAGCTGCATTAGACTCAAATTGTTTAAAGCTCAGCTCATTAAGAGTTATATATATTGTTATTACTTAATTAAATATTTTTATATAGAAATACAATTGATGCATCTATATACATTGAGCAGATTGTAGACACAAATTTTGCGTGTAAATCTATAACACGAAATATATATAACAAATTCAATAAATGAATCTTTGTAATACATGAAATGGATACAATTTTTTTGATTTTACACTCTGGTACAAAAAAAGTAAACCTCTTATTCTCGTCGATGAGGATCCAAGGGCCTAACGACATATTTTTTGGATTCAGGTGGTGATGGTGTTTAATTGCAGGAGAATCGCTTCTGTCTGGGGTTTCACACTTGATCCAAAAAGAGAGAAACATCACGAATCTTGCTCTTAGGATCGAATTTGTAGTGTGTTTATGAAATGCAAGAAGTCTTCTTCTCTCTAGCAACAAACTATGATTGATGGAGAGATTGGAAAGTAAATCTTAAGTCTTCAAGCCTTTTGAGAGCTATGAAGATGCTTTGAAGTCTTCGTCTCTCTACTGTCTCTTGCTTTTTGTTTGAAATCTTTTGCAAAAGATCTTTGTCTTGTGTTTATAGGAGTGTATTTATATACTTAGAGGTAGAATTTTTCCAAATCCTTGATTGGGTGTTGAATGAATGTTCTTTACCTTTTAAGTTTAAATGAGTGGTCACACATGCCTTGTTTAGAGAAAATGTAATTTAGGGAATTATTTGTATTCCATGAGTAACATAACATTCCTTCTTTACACAAGAGAAGCTAGATTTGAATTTATTTAAATCTCTCTCATGTGAGTTTCATATACAAATTAGATTTTGGGGCTTTTTAATGGATCAATACATGGGCTTGATGGTTTTATAGTTTATTGTTCAATAACCCAGACCTAGACCCGATGTACTTGTCCATGTAGCTAGGTCCACTTTATGAGTTGAGGGTCCATGTATGGATTTTGAGTATTTTGTGAGGGTGTAAACTTTTATTTACAATTTATACAAATTGAAGTGTTACAAAAGTAATCCTAGAGGGGGGGTGAATCGGATTTATAAATTAAATTGACCCTTTTTTTAATTTACCTTGTGTTGCTATTAGTCATTTTTCAATTTGTTCACATAAGTGAGTGTGTGCTTCAATGTAACTTCTTAAGAATAATATCAAACATATGCTAGACAAGAGTAGTGTAGAGTATAGCAATGAAGAGACAAACAACCACACAATCACAAACCATAACACAAGATTTATAGTGGTTTGGCACTCAGGCCTATGTCCACTCTTCTAAAGCTCACTACCAAGCTTAACTATATTTCATTTAGGTACTATTACAACCTAGGTCAATATACAAACCCTACTACTTGCTTACAAGTAAGCAAAACAACAATACTCGGTGTCTCTGGCGAGTGTGTTCTACCTCCGGTGTCTTCGGTGGAAGCCAAACAATAGTATAAATGAATATGAATGCAAATAAATTCAAAGTCAAGCAAATATTACCACCATATGATTGATGTTGCTAGTTGTTTAATATGTGGGACGCTCCTTGTTAAGCTGATGTACCTTAGCTACCCACAAGCTCCAAGTACTTGGCTCTAGTGCTCTTAAAGCTCAGCCAAATGTGAGTTCCCCTTGAAAAAAATGCTTACCACAACCTCTCCTCAATAGTACGAATGTAGCTCAATAGGAGAGAAGAAATAAGATAGAGAAGTGTAGAATACTAATTACTAAAAATCTGTAGGCAATGTTGGTTTGCATAGTGAAAAAGGCTATCAAAATAGTATGTCTTTTAACTCTCTCAAAAACCAACTTTGAGTGTTGGAGGATTGCTTACCCTAAATGGAAAAATCCCTTTTATAGTGGGGAGGAGCATCCATGGGCTTAGTATAGGCATTTAACAATTAAGGAGTCATTTTGGGCCTTTAGATGAACCAAAACGGGGTTCAAATTTTAAAAATCTTTCCTAAATTTTCGTGAATTTTTTTTCTTCAAAATTGCCCTCCAAACTTATTTGGGATTTCACAATCAGTTTGGGTTTTGAAATTTTTTTCCAAATTCATACCGCAATCGATTTGGGCCTATGAGTTTTGGCCTTGGGTGTGTAAAACTGAGATCAAAATTTATACAGAAACCGATTGCGAGTTTCATAATCAGTTTCGACTGAGATTTTCTAATTTTTTTTATATGGGTTGTTTTCTTTGGATTGTTATTTGGTATTCATATTTGGGCATTCTTAGGGACCTTAAATCATGTCTAGGATTGTTTTTAGACACACAAGATGACATGATATGCATGATATATACCTTCCTTAGTGTGCCTCTTCCACTGCTTTTCCTTGGCCTTTGGTCATTCTTGGCTTCATGATATGAACTTGTAAATTCACATAAGACACTTACCAAATTCTTAACACTACCATATGCTCAATACATACTCAAGGGATTGACATACATCAACACAAATTTTAGATGCTTACACTGATATAGAGCTCTAGATCACTTATTACCTATGCATTTATTTTGATACCTTTTTTTATAAAAGAAAATATAACTTGATGACACAACAGTTCTTTTAGGACTCAAAAACATCATTTCATGTGCTAGCTTCATATTTATCATAAGGTAAAAAAATTACAATTCCATAGGTACTAACCGCAGGTCTTTGCCAAAGCAAAAAGTGTCCATTTAAAACGTTAAAAAACTTCATTTTTTTTACCCATGTGTGCCGTATAGTACTGGTTGATCACTATCTATTTTGGAAATCGAAGCAAATGTTCTGTGATAAAAATGCCTCTGTAGTGTATATGGTGAATTATACACAGACATGTGTTGTTTTTGGGGGGGGGGTAAAAGGGTCCAAAAAGGTGTTCACTTGAAAGGTAGGTGGTCAATAAAAGACATCAAATTCAAAAATACATTATGTGTCAATCAATGGTACGCCTTTTGAGGTCTGTTGCAAAACAGAATCATTCTTGTTTTGAAATTAGTGCCTCTTTTAATACATTTTTCTTGAATTGGGATCACATTTTATTTACACTTTTTACCCATTGCATACCATGTGTCAACATGTGATTGCTCACACATGATTTGAAGAGCTGAGCTGAGCCTGAGCTGTGTTTGAGGTTCGTGACGAACTGAGCTTAGGTTTGGTGTGATGAACTTGGCTCAGCTCGGCTCATAGCCACCCCTATCACACGAGAGGAGGAGATGATTTCCAACGATAAAAACAAAAGCTGTGTGCTTCAATCATAGAAATAGGTCGGATAGAACCGGCTGTTGTCATTGGGCATATGCACCAGTGGGCCTGGAACATACAATTTAACTCTTCTTATAATATTAGACTCAAGTCTCAACAGTGCAATTTCACCTGTTTAATCCTTTTTTTTTTAAATGATATTTTTAACATGTTTCTCATACAAAATATGTCAAATGCCACTTTTGAAATATCGAGAAAGATAATTAATGTAATGGACCTGATCTGGAAGAGAATCCAAAATTCGATAATAATAATGTAAAGTATACCATCCTGTAATGTGTGAAGTTTGATTTGGGTTAACATCTGGAATTGAACCGAAAATTTGACCTAAATACAACTAAAGAAAATTTTGAATATGAAAAATTTTGGGCAATTTTTTTACCTATTTTTTTATTTTATATTTTCATGTACTGGTTCGGATCCAAACTATATTCGCTATATATTAGGGTTTTTATGATATTTATATGTTTTGTTCTAGGGTTGCGTGTGAAAGGGGAGAGGTTCCAAAATTATAAATCATCTTTGACGAGGTTTTTTCAGATAATGAGTTTTTTCTATATCTCTATGATTTTTTCCCAAACTAGGGTTTTCTACATAAATTTTGTATTGTACGTGATTTTTTATTTCGTTTTGTTTGTTGGTTTTATTGCATCCCGTTTCTTCTATAAAGAAGAAGGTAAAATGATCCTAACACATCCATCACAAATTGAGTAAAAATCACCATGAATATAACTGTAAAACAAATATAAAAGCTTTTAAGGTCTAAAGCATGTGATACACACTATTTAAAGTGGATTCGTCAACCTCAATGTATAGGACTATAGGCAACGCCTCCAATATTTACTAGTCAAATTACTCTCCGATGGAACTTGCTAATCCGATGAAGGCTTATTTAAACAACTCAAATGTCCTCTATTGGTACAAAAATAACAATGAAAAGTCGTTTCTAATGAACATATTCTTTCTCTAGTTTGTTTTCAGGCTATATGGAGGATGATTCCTCGTCAAGAGGAACTCATGTCCACCATATAGACACAAGTCAGATCCTCTTCTAGCACAAGATTTTCTTGTGACTAAGAGAGGCCCTGACATATCCAAAAAAAGTAAAAAATAGACATCCATTTTCAGTTTTTTTGGGTATGTGTGTGTCTCCCCTATCACAAGAAATCTTGTGCACAGGATAGGATCCTGAATGGATAGACATGCACGCCTATTTAATCTTTATGCAAAGCTTGTAATGTACATTAATGCTGTCAATGCGCTTATAGGGAAATAACCTTATTAGGCTTCTAATTATAAAATCATTATATTTTCCAAATTCTGTCTTTTGAGTTTGAAAATGTAAATAGTGGCACTAGCTAGCTCCTAGGTTTGGAAAAGCATTGATCAAGTCGATAAATAATGGTAGGCATAGTATTATTATTTGATAAGATTAGTGGATCCCTTGTAGTCAACTCTTCCTTGGGTATCCATATCCCCAAGCCTCATAATTGGGATGCTACTTTAGTAGCATATACCATTGATCATCACTCAAGGAAATAGAGCCTCAATCGCATCAGAAATTTCCTTCATCCTCCAATATGCAATAGTTTGAAGGTATCCCTTTCAATGCCTGGGAAGATAGTTATGATCTTAGTTGGCATTTGGATAAAAAAGATTTATTTTCTCTCTCAAGTCACCCTATCAATTAATAGTCTTAATCCAACTCTCCTATGATGGTCCCGTATTGAGAGGTGCCTTTCCTATATAAAGGAAGTTTTAGGCACTTTACTTTTGCAGGACTTGTAGAAAAGCCATTCCAGTTAAGAAAAACCATGCAACAAGAATTACTAGCTCAAACCCCTTGTGCTTCCTACCAATGATTGAAGACGTATCAATCCTTCACTGCCTAGTGACTTTCAGGCTATGGAAAGGGTATGGTTTGCCTTCTCTTTGCTTATAAAAACCTTAAAAAAGGCTTTAAAGGACTGGGCAAAAATAATGGTTTGAACTGGTGATAGGTTAGAAAAAGAAAAAAGAAACCCAATTTCATGAATATGTTTGGCTAATTGTTAGCATCATTGGAAAGCGCAAAAATAACGCTATGATATGACTAAAGCTCTTTGTTTTTACAAGGTTGGCCATTGTAGACACTTGCTGTAGTTTATTTTACTGTAGAGGATCAGGATCTTACCGACTCGCAAAGATCTCATGAGAGTTTCTCTCCATAACAAAAAAACAGCTGGGATTTGATACGACCACCCTTGTGCAACGTGGGTCAGTATGGCATCAGTGGCAGACACATCAACACCAAAAAAGTGATTTGCACTTTTTGGGGATGTTTTTCACTTTTTGGCACTGATGTGTCAGCCCCTTATGTCATATTGACCTTGACTGACCCAAGGTGTTTTTCGTACCTAATCCTTAGGGTAAAAAAAATTGGCACCAGGTTTGGTGTCTAAGATGGTGCTTTCCATCTCATGGAATAAAATGCATATTCCATATTCAAAAAATGCATCCCCTGCACATTTTATTCCATATGACGTCCCTAGGACAGAACATCCTTTTAGTTGTTTTGTAAGTGGTTTATTTTTATGAGAAAGGATCTTGTACACCCAATAGGCACGTGCAGAAGATCCTTATTTCCCTGTTAGTATAATCTCTCTTGTGTGCTCTGAAACGAGCTGCCTCATGTCTACTTTGTCAGAGCCAGGAGGCAATGCAAAGGTGACAAATCACGTGAGATGATTCCCAACTCCATAATAAACAAAGCCGTGTGCTTGAAGCGCTATTATTTAGAAGTCAATCATAGAAACAGGTCGGATAGTTGTCATTTGGCGTACGCACGAGCGGTCATGGACCATATGATTTGGTGGTTATTATATTTAGCCTCAACAGTGTAATTTCACCTGCTTAATCCTTTTTAAAATGATATTTTAGCATGTTACTGATTACAAAATATGTCAAATGCATGCTGCTTTTGAAATATTAAGAAAATAATTGTAATTCACTTTATCTGTTATTTGATTATTTTGTGCTATTAATTTTGAATAATTAAATGGCAATCATCTAGAAGAGAATCCAGACTTTGATAATAGTTTTAAGTATACAAACCATTACTTATTAAGCAAAAAGGAAGAAAATGTACTGTGATGAAAATTTGTCTGTAGTGTGTATGGTGAATGATAAGTTGACATGTATTCATGTGTTTGGGGATTAAAAACGTCCCCAAAAGGTGTTCAGATGAAAAAGTAGGTGTTAAAAAAGAGACACCAAATTCAAAAACCCATCATGTGTCATTCAATGGCATTTTGTTAGAGGTCTGTGTCAACACAGACAATCATTCTCCAAGCAAAAAACACAAAACACCATGAATATAAACGTAGAGCAGACATAATAAACGGTTATCACTCGGAAGCATGTAACACACGCTCTCCAAAGTGGATTTGTCATCCTCACCCAATGCACCACAAATATAATAGGACTGTAGGTAATATTAAATTGGAATATTTAAGATTCAAAATATTGAATATTTAGCAATAGCCGCTATAATTTATTTATTTACAACTTTATGTTTGTCCAACAGGTTTGATCAATCAAACAGAATGTAATTTTTTAAGTCTAATCCATTCGATCAATGGAAGGAGTCTCGATCAATCGAGTAGATTAAGTTTTGGCTTGGACCCTTTTGATCAATCAAAACCTTTCCATTGATCAAAGTTTGATTGATCGATGCCTGTTCAATCGTGAAAAATCTATTAGATCAAAATCATACGACTCTTCATATGAAAGGGTGCCAAGCGTGTCTACAGATATACCAGTAAGTGATTGATCATATAGAGAGGTATTTAAGATATCTACAGACACTTTTAAAAGCACCCATATGAAATTTATAAATAAAGGAGTAAAACACGCATTTTAAACATACTTCAAAATCACCTATCTTTTGTTTTTCTCTATGAATGTTTCTAGGTTTCTATGTTATTTTAAAGAGTGTTTATTTCTAGGTTTGTGATCTATAAAGAGGAGTTCTTTGCTGTTGATTTTACTCTCTTTGGATTTGAATTGAACCATATTCATTGTCATTTGCATGGATCTTCTAATACTATGTGGATCCAAGAAGATTGTGTCATTGAATCCTTGGACAATTGTTGGAGTACTTTGTCATATCAAAATAAAGAGAGACGAATAGTATCTAGGATAGTGTCTATCAACATGCCTCGACACAAAGCAATAAAATCTTTCTAGCCTTTTCTCATTTTTATTGTTGATTAATTTATTGCATAAATTTTGTTCTTTATATATAAATTGATCTTAGTTCGTTCATTTAAATATTTCTGAAGAAGTGAATTGTTTAGAAAAGTTCTACTATAGAATTGTATACAAGATATATTGATTGACAACAATCTTGATGATAAACTTAGTTGTTAGACATTAGACATAATGAACTTCCATGTTCCTGATGTGAATAAGATAAAACCTTTCAATAGTATTACCATTTCAAGATATGGGAAAAGCGGATTCTCTTTCTACTCAAAATGATAGGTGTAGCTTTTGTTCTAACAGATCCTAAACTTGAAGAAAATTATGATCAATATGAACTCGGAAGGTCTCACTCTAGTCAAACTTGGGAAAAAGGAAGCAAATTTTGGAAACATGAAATTTTGAATGTAATGATTGGTACACTATACGATGTCTACAGTAAATTAAAGACTACGACAGGAATTTGGAATGGTCTTATTAGAAAATATATAGTTGAAAATGCAAGAACTAAAAAAATGCATAGTTGAAAAATTTATAAACTTCAAGATGAAGGAAACCAAACCAGTAACTTCTCAATTAGATAATTTTCAGTTAATGGTTAATGATTTGACTAATGTAAAAATAAACTTACCTAAATCATTTGTAGCTGCATTACTTATTGAGAAATTACCTCCATCATGGAAAGATTACAAAAACAATCTAAAACAAAAAGAGAAAGGACTATATCCAATTTATTTGTGGTTGCATCACTTATTTAGACCCATACTTGCTGTTAAATTGCAACCTGCCATGTCTCTCCTTAGTACGTCAACCAAGGTCAATTTTGGCCTTCCTCTAGTCCTTCTAGGACCTTCAACTTGCATTGTCTCACTCCATACTGGTGCAGTCATTGGTCTTATGAATATTTGAGATATTTTCAAACTCTCCAATCTAGCTAGAATTATATTCTCATCTCATCATCGCTTTCTCTAATAAATGAGAAAATATCACATTTTTTTTATATTTCCTATAGAATTACAAGCATTATATATTATGACAAATATGCTAGGTGGCCCAATGTGCCTATCATTTAATCCTTGGCATCATATCAGTCGCAACTGTATAATTATATTGCTTTAGTCAAATGACCATTAGCAGTCTTTATCATGGTCTTCCTATGATCATCACATGCTTCTTCATAACAACTAAGTTTGGCACACTTGTAGTCACTTACGATTTAACATTTTTTTGTTAAAATATTTTCATGTATTAAATATTTTCTTTATAATTAATTTATGTTTTCTCTAGTTACTACCATGAGATAGCTTCCTCTGCTATCTTATGGCTTTTCCATATTGTATTTTCTTTCTTTTCATATTGAATCACTTATTCCTACAGGAAGGTATATTCTTGGGAAAAAAAAAAATAATGAATGGATTTTAATCAAGACATTTTAGTTGTAGCAATGATCCTCTTGTTTACCCTAGTTCGTACACATCTAGTATCACTGCACTCATTTAACTGAGTTTATTATTGATTTGACAAATAAAGTTTGCCTTGTACGAACTTTACTTGTACGTGTTTTAATCCTTAATTCATAAGGCATGTTGGCATCTCTAACAGAAATTTCACTTCTATCACTAACAAATTGTAGAGTGACCCTTATCAAGCTTTACCTTACTCACACTTGATCCAACAGTTCTATATTCAGTATTTAAATGTTTTTGGTTCTCAATTCTCAACTAGTGAAATAGTTCTTCGAATTCATGTTGGGGATTATACTAAAAAATTGTTGAATTTCACAATCCAAATCAACACATTATTATTTCCTGGTTGGTTATAAAACCTTGTTACACTCTATAACTAGTGATCCACAAAAATTTTACATATGTAGTTCATATATATATATATATATATATATAATTTTAAATTTTAAGTCTGACATGTAGTCCAGTTTTAGCTAATAG
>JAOXJP010228704.1:0-11077 GCA_025762735.1 Platanus orientalis | reverse complement strand
AAATTAGGCTTTTATTCAAGATATGATCCCAACTAATAGGAATTAATTGGAAAACCTTGAGCTCTGATACCAAATTTGATGTAGGATACCCTTTTTTAAAAGGATCCCACAACAATTAGGGATAAATTACAAACGTCGTATAGAAATCAAGAAAACCAAGAGAAATATGAAATCAAGAACCAATAAAAGAGTAAGAAAGTAAATTGTGGAAGAAGGTAGAAAAAAAAGATTAAAAGAGACAATAAATAATTTTCTGCATAAATCTTTAAAAAAGATTCAAGAATAAATAAACATAAGAAAGAAGAGATAAGAGATTAGAGAAGAGAGGAGAAGAAGAAAGAACAAGAAGAAGATGAAGAACTCACCTAAACTGTGAGAGTGATAGAGATGTAGCCAAACCTTGGGCTTCAAAAACCAACTTCAATTCATAATTTTTCTTCAACAAGTTGTATAAGAGGTCTTTATGACCTATTTATAATTAAAAAATGAAATTTAACCAAAATACCCCTCCTTGTACGGTTAACCCAAAAAAACAAAAAAAAATCTAAAGAGATTCTGAAAAATATAAAATACTCCTAAATTTATTCTAAACTAATTTCAACTCCCTATCAACCTTCTAAATTTGCTCTAATGGCCTTATTACATTAAATAACTCACTAAAACATAACCTGAAAACATAAAATTTAAAGACAAAAATGGTGGATAACATCATGTCTTTTTTCTTGCTCCCATGTTTTTGACCTTGGGCTTCCATAATGGCTTATATTTCTCCATCCATTGAAGAGCTGCCTCATCAGCAAATCCCTCCACTTGCAGTTGGAAGATCGTGAGGATAATAACAACGACCAAGGGTCACACCCATCACGGGAAGAAAGACCTTCCCACGGAGAGGTGGCTAATACTTAGCAACAACAACTAACGGATCCTGTCATCCACACCATTCATGAAGGACCCCAAGGGAAGGGAATGACAAAATCAACCTTAAGAAGCCATCATTGAAAGGCTGCCTAGGTGCGACATGTATTTCACATATCCCAATCAGCCTAGCTGATGCCCAAGTCAAGTCCAATGGAACAAAAAGAAGGTCTGATTACATTTTCAGATAAAGATTTGAAAGGGATACGCTATTCTCTCGAGGATGCTATTGATGTAGGGCAAGTCACAAAACAACCGCAAAGCTTTCAAACAACCACTAAATTGATCAGGAATCAAGGCAGTCACCATTCAACCATTTTATCAAGTACTTTATGTGCAAAATTCTAGGCAGCAGCTAGTTGAAAATGTACAAAGTCTTTATTCATCCAAATAGGGGTAGCAGCCCTTTAGAAGTTCTTCCCAACTTAAGCCTTCAACCCTCGCACAAACTAGGACTTCAAGTCTTCAAGTACCTTTTCTAGTAACTTTCTTCAAACACCCTTGAGTGCACAGATAATCCCACAACAGAAAACATATGTATATACTTGTTGATTTGAGTTATTTGGATTCAAAACTTCTAGGGAGGAACTCCTAGTGTAACCACAGGATATAGGTCATCAAGAAGTCGTGATATTCTAGGGAAAACTTGAGGCAAAGTGCTGAAATTTTTTCTGGTAATCACTAGGCAGGTTATTTATATGAAATCAATTTTTTTTTCTGGTAACAAGGACTGGTCAAATGCTATGGATGATGATGGAGATGGTTGAATGGGAAGGGGAAGTGATGTGAATGAAACAATAGGTGACCGGAGGGTATAGGAGTGTATGGGAACGATGGGGTTGATGGTGGAGGTGGTGTGAAGGTTATGGAGATGGGTTTACACTAAGGAGAGCTTCCAAAATGCAGAAAATATAAAGAAGAGGAAGAAGAAAGAAGAAGGAATAGGGAGGAAGAAGAAGAAGATAATAAAAACTCACCTCTAGGAGCAATCTCACCCCTTGCTCTAGCAATCACACATAGAACTTCAATGGAGAGGCACCATTGAAAGAAAGAGAGTAACATCCATGGTCGTACAAGCCTCTAAGAACATAGCACTTCAAAAAAATTTATTTTCCTTCATTGTTGAAAAATAAAGAGGAGGCCTAAATATATACCCCTCTTAGGGTTACATTAAACCTAAAGCTAATGGGCTTACTTGGGCCCTATTACATGAAATAAAGAGATAAAAAAAACTACTTATGACCCCCCAAGATGGGCTGGTAAGGCCCAATGAAAGACACTAACTCAAGCCCAAATAACATAAGAAACAACCCAACAAATAAAAGACTCCTAATACTCCATGGACCCACTCTAAAACATGTGGGACCCACACACCTTGAACCAAAGTGGCATCACTGCAGGTATATGGACTTATGGAATCATAAATGTGAGGGTACATATATCTAGTATTGTACGAGGGTATATTGGTAAATATCCCTCTCATGTATTCTTGTATTGTATCCCTCTTTTATAATACATGAAAGTATGTGAGAGATATCACGCTCCCCATACAATTTTCCCCCTAATACTTCTCCTTCTTCCTCTCCTCTCCTTCTACTTGGAACCCTAACACATCAAGGGCCAAATCACCTGGATTTCCAATGTTTGGCCCTGTTGTCACCTATTTTGGACTCTACTTAGGCCCATAACCCACACCACTGTAGAGGTTTGTAAGCCATCCTACATCAGGATAAGCACAAACCTTTCCAGATATCCAATCTGGATGGAAATCTCTCCAAAATTTGGTCCCAACATGCTTCCTCTACAAGTAATATTAGAGATGAATGGAGCATTTGAGAGGAATAGAGGATGAAAAAGATATTTGATAGTGAGACACCACACAGGCAATCAATGATGGAAGAAAAGTCATATAGTAACTTTCTATATCTATACCAACGGAGATGACAATCTGAACACTGGAAATTAGCTAATAACTTCTACACTATCAATTAGGAGGACATGAAGAACATTTCTTATTGCTGAAGTCATGAGCAACGCCAAAATAAACACTTGGTAAGATAAACCAAGTAGTATCAATGGAAATATACCAACAGAACTACCTTCCAGACTCCTCAAATCCCACACTTCCACATCAGAAATAAACCAAATTAGAATCACAGACATTCTGAAGATCAACTTCATAAACATTTTTCCTAATCTGAATAATATTTTAGTTAGTATTAATCAAAATGGGATTATAAATTTCAAATTGAAGTACAGAAAAGTAAATTATTATATGCTAACATAATATACAAACTCGGATACTAAGTTACCTGGCATAGCACCCAAATTGTTGGCAATGGTAAGATAGTTTTGAATAGTCAGAATTTGTACAACCCACACATGCCTCATAACCAATAGACTTCAAAATAGTGTCTGCATCAAAAGAAGGAAGATGAGAAAACAAGTTGCTCAGAACCCTCTACATTTAAACATCATATGAAGGAAAATAAAAAACCAAATTCATCATATGTATACGAGTTAAAGATAAACTTTTTTTTTGTGGGGTGGAGGGATGGGGAGGGGGGAAAGAGAATGATACACAGGAAAAGGTAACTGACCATGGGGGTTGATTAATTCATCAAAAGAAAAAAAAAATCAAAGTTTGAAATAATTACAATGGCAAAGACACCAAACTATACATTACTTCCTTCCCAAGTTCGACTTTTCTAATCCACCTGCCCCCTCATTGGCCGATATTGGCACCCAAGAAAATGAGATATTCATGGAAAGCAAAGAGCCCAAAATACTTTGATAATATCAAAAACCTCTATATTCCATTTTTACTTATTTTCCTCAGTTTAAGGCACTGAAAATCCTCCACCACCACATTGCCAAAACTGATTCTAGAAAATCTCAGGCCATGAGATAGGGAAGTATCTTTGCATTGTTAGAATCACAATGACCAATGCGACTTGAATACGCAAATATCACAATCCCTATATAATTATAAAAAATCCCACCAAAACTAGCTGGATCCAAGTTCCCTAATGAGAAGCCATCAAGTTGAGCTTCATCGCTTCCACCTTTAAAGGTCTCCAATACAGCATGAACTCAATGGAGAGTGGAGATGACCGTCCGACAAAATGCCAATCTGTTAAGGTGCTCTCTAAGATCTCGTTATCGCGACTCGTATCAAGGCATGGAGAGACGGAGACGTCTCACGTCTTGCGTCTCGTAGCTTATTGCAGGGAGACAACGTAAAAAACCGGGAGACAATGAGAAACGAGGGAAAAACTAATCAAATGAAAGGAATTTTGATTTGAAACTTCAGGATTTGATAGAATAAACACTAATTCACACCTAGGAATCACTAAATATAGGAAACAACCATCTATGATGGTTGGAAGAACCGTCACTCTTATGACATGTTGTCCTCTATGGAACACTATGTAAGCCTTGAAATTTTTGAATGAAATTTTAGGAGTTACAATAAACATTATTAAACACTTATAAACCGTTATACTTCATTACACACTTTGGTATCAATAGTTGGGAATCAGTACCCTCGTGACAGGTTGATAAATAAGTAAATAACACTACACATTGCAAAATAAAGTTATAAATCCACATCTATAAAACATAATCGATGATACAAATTTATAACTGAAATAATATTGTCATTGAGAAGTCATTCTCATTCAATGATAATGTAATGTATTATAAAAGTAAACTACAACAATGAAACTAGAGAAATATAATACAGTAAGATAGATAATAATACCAAATTCAAGGCCCAAGATTGCTTCCAAGTTCCAACCAGCTCAATCTTCATCAATATCACATAGAGTTTTGGGGTGGCTGATAATCATCATGACTATCCTTGTAACGATGTGGTAGATATTGTTGTTGCGGTTGTTGTTGATATTGACACCGTTATTCTATTAAACGGCAATAATCCTGCCATGAGATGATGGACTATGTCATGCATGATTGTCCAAATATCTCTCACATATAGTATTATCTACACTCGAGAGCATCCCATATCGTGGAAATCTAGGCACTACATACTGAGGATGAAAAGTTGTAATAAAAGAACCACGATTGTTCCGACAGGGTTGAGGGGCCCAACTCTTTTGATCAAATGATGATGATGTGGATGCGGTAACAGAACTAGGCCTACCAACTATAGGTGGGAATCTGTAGTTTATATATTGTTGCTACTACTGATCAGGTCCAAAGGCAAAGATAGAATCAATCCACGATCCCTCCTAACTCTGTGTACTACTACTACTAATAGATTGGGAATATTAAGGAAACTGAGGGTAGTGAGGGTGACAATACTATAAAAAAGAAGCCCCACTAAGGCTCATGCTATTAAACGACCCTACCAACGTATTAGTTGTGTGATGAAAAGAACTACTCTCCCCCTCTTGATGTCTCCTAGTCTTTCCGAACCTTCCCCATTGATTCTCACCCCTTCGCTCATAATAAGATAAAAAATGAGGTATACGTGAACCATAGTGTGTATCCTAAGTGACATGGTCAAATGTATTATCTCTTATGAATGGGCTAAGGGGTCTCTGATTCTGACTCGTCCCACCACCACTATATGGTCTCTGTATCATACCAACACCACCACCATCCCCTCCATCATCATCACTATCATCATTCTCATCCTCCTCCTCATCATCATCATCATTATCACCTCCTCCATATTTGTCATCATCACCATCTCCATCATCATCATCATCATCATCATCACCATCACCATCACCACTATCTGCAACATCTGAGGAGCTAGCAGCACTCATATACCCATCATCAACTAATCCGCCTGCAACTTGGGGATTTGGCTGGGTCTAGGACTGGTTCTGTTGTTGTGTTTGCATAAATTCATCCACATTTACCCTTTGACTTGCTATATATGAGAGCTTGGTCATCCACTTCCCTCGTCCAATATTGGCTCTCCGAGTAGAACTTGGTGATGCAGCACATGAAGGAGTTGATACCAAAATTGATGCAGGACAACCTAGTAAAGGCTGTTTTTCCTGTGGGTTTATGGGCCCAAAAGAAATTAGGAGAAGTAGGCTAATAGGTGCTGGGTATGGTGTAGAACAGAGGCTGCTTTGGGTGATATTTGTGGGGGCAAAAGAGTGATTAGCAAGGTTAAACTAGGGTCAAAACAACATCAGATTAATGCTGGTTCTGGAACTAATTCAGGGTCAAAATCATTAAGGTCAGGGCTCAGAACAGTGCTGAAACAGCCAGGTATGTACTCAGACTTTAGGCTGATAACAGGGTATTGAGAAGAACTGTTGAGTGTGGGATTGAGATAGCAACTACACTATAACAGAGATCAATCACAAGCTACACATGTGGTGTACAGACCTGCTGAACAAGGACTGTATGTAAGGTCTAGAGGAGTACTAGCAGAAATTAAATAGGCTCAATTTAAGGTCTGGAAACAGGGTTTAATAGGAGTTAGGCTAGGGACTGTATGGCAGGGACTTTAATCACAATAAAGGTGATGGGTAGCAGGTTAACACAGTGAGAAATCACTGGTTTATATGGTCTGATCTTACAGATGAACAGAGGCTGAAAACAGTTTAGAAGGAGGTCTGCATTCAATGGGGTTTGGTAGGGAATAAGAAATCACTGGTTTATATGGTCCGATCTTACAGATGAAAAGAGGCTGAAAACAGTTTAGAAAGAGGTCTGCATTCAGTGGGTTTTGGTAGGGAATAAGTCTGAAACCTGGGAATAACAAAGACTATTTGTGGGTTTAATGACTGAAGAGATAGGGTCAAAGGGGCTGAGGTCAAGGTGATAACATTGCTTAATGTGAGAGGATTCTTGGGACAGATTATGGGATTTGATAACAGTGTTTAATGTGAGAGGATTCTTGGGACAGATTATGGGATTTAATGGATGAAGGAATGAAGGGAAATTGTGAAAATGATGTAGTCACAGGGTTAAGATTACTAGCTTAGGGTTTAGGAGATGAAGCTTCAACAACATCAATGGGGTAGTAGGTTTTCAAGAGTTGGCAGCAAGCAATAAAGGAACAAAAGAAAATAAGGAGGAGGAGGAGATGAAGTACCTGGATGTGTGTAATCACCTACCTCACAAGCCCTTGGACATCACTATCCTTGGGTTCAAGTTTAAGCACCAAAAACTTGAAAAAGAAGAGTTCCACTCATGGAGAGCGAGAAACAAGCTAAAAATTTTATTAATTTCATCATACCAAATACAAATGTATAGGTTCACAAAGTCATGAACATAGCAAGAAACCAAATTAGAAACTCCTAAACTACTAGCTTATTTGCTACCTAACACTTTCCTAAATTCAAAACTACTAAAAATAAAAGATGCCAAAATCAAGCCCTTTTAGAGGATTCGACCAGCACTCTAGAGGGCCACTCTCTAAAATTACTAAAATACCATTGGGACAATGCCTTATTACAAAAATACCCAAAATCAAAAACTAAAATGACACATTTGTCCTAAACTCTATAACTCATAAACTATTATGTAAAATAGTAAAATACTCAAATAAAGACTCTAAAAAAATTGCATCATGTGTCCCAAACATGTTCCTCCGTATGTCTTCTTGTGTGAACCCCACCAAGGCCATGTGTAAGCCCCACCTTGCTCCAATGTCGCATCAAACCCCCATTGTTCGTAAAAACTCGGCTTCAAGTTTTGTAGAGAGAAATGATCAGCATCATGGGGGATCTCGAACCGCGAAACCATATACCAAATCCGTCAACGATTAGATTATGATGTAATCTCGTCTTCTTGCAAACATCTAATATGGGATAGGCCTCATATGACACATCATCTATCTTCTGGTAGCAGAAATGCCTCATAGTATTCTTCCTTAGTCACCTCATATGCAACCATCTCAGAGTCAAGTAACTGTGGACAAACTGGTTTATCAATCAAAATAAACCATATATCTTCCTTAGTAGGAATTTGGTCTTTCTCTATTGGTTGAACGTGAGCCATCTCAACAATGTCTGGAACCATCACAGACTTTTGGTTTGGTGTGTCTATCAGAATGGATTGAATCTCGTCTTGGACCAGAGCTGGAACCTCGGCAGATGGTTGGTCACAAATTAGGGCAATGATGGAGCACTCATCAATTATCATAACTTTTTCCTCAAGTGACTCAGCACAAGTCATATCAACATACTCCACATAAATAACTTCATCTTCAACCTTGTCTACAGTTTTTTTCACTTTCACCTCTGACTTTTCTTTCGTACTTTGTATCTCATCATTATTTATCCCAACCTCTAGTTTGGAATCAACGAAACTCGTCATTCTTCTTTGGCTTAGCAAGGCAGTACTTGTCAATGAATGTTTGAACACTAAGTTCCAATCTGAAACATCTGGCACAACACTAATGATCTTCACTTGGAAACTATAATACACTCCCCAATCACAAATATGGAGATTCTTAGTTTCCTTGTTAAAGGTAGCCTTTCTCTCTTCCAACCACTTCTTTCCTAAGACCACTTTATAACTCTCCAAGAATGGGTTTATACACGCAACAATCAACACTATCAATATAAACCTCTTGTCCAAATTGAACAATAAAGCGTTTATCTTAAGCATAGCAATATGATCCTGGATATGCAAGTCTTCTGGCCATCTCTCATGAAATAAAGTAGTCCTCATATTGATCACTAATGATGACCAAAATAGGCTTTACATGAGGGAAAGTGAATAGGTACTTGACTGTAAAACCCATTGTCTTCACATCACTTAGCTAAAAAGCACATCAATCTCATGTAGTTATCTTGGACAGCAAATAGAGTGTACTAAATATCAACTCAGGAGTAAATGTATGATTCCCCTTAGAACCAATGGTAGGATAAGAATGTAACTCTATAGCCAGGATATGGAACCACTTAGTGATGTCTCTGATCAGAACAATACAACAACATATCTTTGGGAGGGTGTCTTTCCACAACAAGCTATAAAAAAAAAAACCACTCCCATTTTTGTGTATATGTCTGGAATAGCAACCTGTAGAGACACTTGTGTAATGTCTGATAGCGAGTACTAAGATGCTAAGTATCAATCTTGATGGGACTGTCAAAGACCTGAGAACTATAACATCTCACTTTTGAAATCAGCACTAGTGATTAAATATGTACTAGCAATCAACACGAACACCAATCATCTCTGGAAGACAAGCAAACCAGCAGCTCAGGAAGACAAGTGGGCAGAACTTTTTTCTTCTCAATTTGATAGCAGTAGATCGAGTATAAGCAAGCACACTGTTCTGTCCAGTAGATGTCCACACAATGGTGAAGGTCTGATGCAGGGACTGATAAGGGTCTTCTTCAAATACATACACTCCAGATCAGTGGGTGTTTCCAATGCATGTAGAATCAGCAAGGAAATCTCTACCTCAAATCAGCACCACACAGACATTTATTCAAATCAGCACCACTCAAACATTTATTCAAATCAACACCACTCAGAACCATGCAATCAGGTTTCAAGTTAAAGAGTACTCTTGTGCCTGTAATCGAAGCATAACAAATCCCTGAATCGTCAATGTACAGTACTAATCACTTGGGTTTAATTTCCGCTGTTCATAGTCATAAACACATGGAGACTTAATTCTTCAAATCCAGCATCCACCATAGAAACTCAAGCCCAATGCTGTAGCAGTTACTAATGACTCTATCTTTGCGGAGCTTATGGGGCTGTTGGAATGCCGAAGGATGCTAAAACACACGAACCTTTATGATTGCATTGTGGAGGGCGATTCAAAGTCAATCATTAGTTGGGGGAGAGGGGACCAGGACGGCCCATGGAGGTTTCGGCATTTTATTTATGAAGTTAGGATCTTGATCAATGAGCTCAAGGTGGTGCTGCATCATGTCCCTCATGCTCAAAATGTTATGGAGGATAAGGTGGCGAAATGGAGTGTGGGGCAGACATTTGTGTACATGGGGGACAATATGCCTGCTTGCTGATGTAGTTTTGTCTTTCTTTGGTTGGGTTCAGTTTTGTTTTGTCCTTTTGGCCTGTATTATTCTTTTGCCTCTATGGTAAATTTTTATCGTTACCCATCATTAAAAAAAAACACGCAGGGTTTTGGCTTTACTAGTAGAAAACCAGTAGAGACAAATAGGGAATCTTTCAAATTGATACTTCAAGGATCCCCAACTAAGTAAGGACTTGTTGGAAACCCGCCTCTGATACCAAATTTGATGCAGCACACGAAGGAGTTGATACCAAAATTGATGCAGGACAACCTAGTAAAAGCTGTTTATCCTGCGGGTTTATGGGCCCAAAAGAAATTAGGAGAAGCAGGTTATTAGGTGCTGGGTATGGTGCAGAACAGAGGCTGTTTTGGGTGATGTGTGTGGGGCAAAAGGGTGATAGGAAAGGTTAAAGTAGGGTCAAAACAACATCAGATTAATGATGGTTCTGGAACTAATTCAGGGTCAAAATCATTAAGGTCAGGGCTCAGAACAGTGTTGAAACAGCAGGGTATATACTCAGGCTTTAGGCTGATAACAGGGTATTGAGAAGAACTGTTCAGTGTGGGACTGAGGTAGCAACCACACTATAACAGAGATCTATCACAAACTACACATGTGGTGTACAGACCTGCTGAACAAGGACTGTTTATAAGGTCTAGAGGAGTACTAGCAGAGATTAAACAGGATCAATTTAAGGTCTGGAAACAGGGTTTAATAGGAGTAAAGCCAGGGACTGTATAGCAGGGACTTTATTCACAATAGAGGTGATGGGTAGCAGGTTAACACAGTGAGAAATCACGGGTTTATATAGTCTGATTTTACAGATGAACAGAGGCTGAAAACAGTTTAGAAACAGGTCTACATTCAGTGGGGTTTATGGCAGGGAATAAGGCTGAAACCTGGAAATAACAGAGACTATTCTTAGGACAGATTATGGGATTTGATGGATGAAGCTTGACGGAATGAAGGGAAGTTGTGAAAATGATGTAGCCGCAGGGTTAAGATTACTAGCTTAGGGTTTAGGAGATGAAGCTTCAATAAAATCAATGGGGTAGTAGGTTTTCAGGAGTTGGCAGCAAGCGACAAAGGAATAAAAGAAAAATAAGAGGAAGAAGGAAGAAGAAGTACTTGGAAGTGGGTAATCACCTACCTCACAAGCCCTTGGACATCAC
>JAOXJP010228703.1:0-11078 GCA_025762735.1 Platanus orientalis | reverse complement strand
CTTTCTAAAAAAAAAAAAGTGTCAAAATCAGGCCCTTCTAGAGAATTTCGTCCAACACTCTTAAAGGCCCTCACTTTGACTTGTTGACTCTCTAATATTACTAAAATACTATTAGCAATAATGCCTTATTACACAAATACCCAAAAACAAAAATTAAAATAACTCTCATGTCCTAGACTCTAATAACTCATAAACTATTAAGTAAAACAGTAAAATAATTTTAAAAGACCTCATCATGTGTCTTCATGTGCTCCTCCATGTGCCTTCTTGTGTCTTCATGTGTGGACCCCACCAAGGCCTTGTGTTGGTTTTACTTTGCTCTAATGTTCACATCAAACCTCCCTTATTCGAAAAAACTCGGCCTCGAGTTTTGTAGAAAGAAATGATTAGCATCATGGGAGATCTCAAACCGCAAAATCATATACCAAATCCTCCAACCATCAAATTATGATGTAGTCTTGTCTTCTTGCAAGTGTCTGATATCGGGTAGACCTCATAGCCTACATCATCTGTCTTTTGATAAGTAGTTGGTAGCGGAAAAACCTTGTAATACTCATCCTCAACCACCTCATGCGTAACCATCTCGGGTTCATGCAACTGTGGAAGACCTACAAGTTGTTGTGAGTCTATACATGACTAGATAATGTCTCCAATATCTGACTCATCAAGTAATGCGGCTACTGTAGGGAGCTTCAATTCTTTGTCGGATGAAGCTGTGCCTTCAGATTCCAGCCTTTCAGAGTCAGGAGTACTAACTTCGGGTTGATCAAGGATTAAGGCAGCGACATCACATGTATCCTGTATCACCATTGGCTCACTTGTCACGCTCAAAACATCAACATTGGTTTGCTCAACAATTTCCGCAACAAGATCTTCACTCTCCACACTAGTTGTAGGGTTTCCTTCTTCATTAGATAACTCTGGTTTGAACAAGGTTCGATCTGGAGGTTCATTGGATTCTACCTTAGACTCTTCCTTAATTGCATCGAAACTCTTTTTTGTCTACTTATCTATGGAATTCTGAACATTTCCAGTTACCATTAAGGGTAATTTCTTAGCAAGCTTTAGTCGGAGATGATACCATACATTATGGTTATAAAGTCGTAATAGTTGGGTCTCCTCATTAAAATTAACTTTTCTCTCCTCAATCCATCGCTTGCCTAAAATCACTGGCATGTCAATTAAGGAGAAATCACACTAGACATTCAACACCGTCGAAGTAGTCTCTTCCATTGTGAAATTGAATAACAGCAACATGGTCATTAACATGTCCACAATATTTTTTATCTTTCGGATTTTGTAGGAGCTCTTCAACAAAAGATGTAGAAATAAGGTTATGATCAATACAACCATTAATCGCTATTTTAGTTGTTTTCCCAGAAGGGAAAACAAACTGAGTATTCACTAGAAGAACCATCTCATTACTTCACATCATCTAACTAACAGTGCTCCCTTTAAATCCACTGCTATCAATGGACAACAACAATCACTAACATGACTAACTCCCCATAATAAGAAGGCCACCATGATGAGATAAACTTATGGAAAGTCTATTGAACATATGCCAAGGACCCAGCTGAAATAGTAATAGCACACCTCAAGAACACTTGTAAAGACCTTCGAGAATTTGAACAGCAGCAATAGGAAAGTAATCAGCCCCTAATGTCATGGATTCCCATCAACCTGGACAGACACCACCCCTAAATATAAATCAATGCACTAAGGCAACACAAAGGCTGAACATATGATGAATGCAAAACTGTCGGGTAGGGTTAAAAAGGTTTCAAAATGCAACAGGGTTTAATGTGAGTGAAAACAGCTAGGTAATGTGGGCAGAACAGGTTTTCAAAGAATGTTTAATAAATTCTGATTTAAGTGTAAGAAAGGCCTTCAAAACAGAGTGAAACACAGAACAACAGGCTTTGATTTTAGTGCTGGAACAAGAAAATATGCTTGGACTGTGGGGAACTAATCTGGTTCAGAGTATTCAAACAATGGATGGGCCTTAGGTTCAAACAGGTTCTGATCTGGGATTAACAGTAAGTAACTAATAGAAAAAAGGCTAGTGTATGCTTACTGTGTGTCCAGCAAATCATCACTTCTTCTATGTAACAGTGATTCCAGAGTATAAGTCAGTATCAATAAAAGAGGAGCCACAGGTTTCTATATTGTAGAATTCTAGGGTCTAGATCCAGACAGATTAAGTATCCAGCATATATTAGACTTTATTAAGAAGAGATACCAGTCCGGGGTACTCAATCACCAAAATCATGCCTGTATAAAGATATGTGGGTACCTGGGGTAATATATAAACCTGACCACCAGCTCTTTCTTGATGGTTCAGCACTTAAATCAAGTGATTTCAACCACTCACGACAAGTAGCACATGTACAGTTCCATGCAGCAATCACTCAAGCACTGTAACAAACCCCTTGAATACAGAATTCTCCCCACAGTAGTATGTGTTTGAATGGGATTGGTTGATGTTTTCAATTCCCAAGCAGTAAAGTATCTCGAAGGCTGCTGTATAGAAAACTCAGTAGGGGTGTTCTTTAGGTTCCAAAACAATGGCAGGGAAGCTCTTAAAGACAGATCATCACAGTGGGAAAGATCTCTACTTCTATAGTTGATTGATCAAATCCAGTAGTGCCAGACTCCTAAGGATGTTTGTCTTCAGCAAGGGTTAATTCAGATACAATACAACAGGCCCAGAACATTTGCAGACAATGAGGATTACAAAAGTTCTGCAGGTCTTAAGATTGTATACTGCCTTGTCATCAGCCCTACCAATGGGATCCCAGAAAATCACTCCCAGGTGTTGCAAAGGGGTTTCATTCAGGAGATAACCAGAGACATAGTTTTAGGTTAAAATACCGGGTCTTGTAAAGCTGCAATCAAATCAATGCTAGAATATCAATAAGAATATCGATTCTAATTTCTAACCCAGTGACGAGCAAAGAACACGACAGATCTGAAATCCTCAGCTAAACTCACCCTCAGGCAGCACTAGGAGCTCTTAGATAACTTGTAATCTGATGTAATAATTCCCTCTCAATATTCCAAGGACTCCAACTATGTAAGGACAAGTTGGAACCTGGCTCTGATACCAAATTTGATGTAGTACAAATCACAGAACAACTCAAAATTCAACAGTCCTCAATTAGGACTTTTATCAAACACTTGGAGAACCCAAAATATACCCAACCAATTTTATATGTGCTGAAACAAGGAATTGTTTCAGGTTTCCAGCTAATAAATCTGTCCAATCTTCAGGTTGGTCCTATAGATGTCCTCATGTGTGTATATTTGATGTAACCGCATGGCATAGCACATGTAGGGTGGTGGCAAAAGAAAATTTACTATTATGCTTGCTGGAAAAAAATCTGGGCAGCAAGTGAATAGGTTCTTGAATAGGATTTATGCAAGTTTTCTGGTATTTGGATTAACTGATTGATGAAGGTGGTGAGATGGGTTGTTTAGATAATGAAGGACAGTAAAAGGAGATGATATGAAATGGCCGGGTGAGATGGTATAAAGTGATGGGTTTGATGATTGGTGTGGTAGTAAGGTTATGGAGGTGAAGGAAGTGGTTGATGGTTTGTGGGCAGCAATGAGAAACCAGAAAATTAATAGAAAAAGAAGGATGTACCTTGAGGAAATCACCAACCAAGCCAAGCCTTAGCACCAAGGACTTGAAGACTCTTCAAGCTTGAAGAAGAGAAGGAGTTCCACTCATGGAGAGCTAGAATCAAACTAAAATTTTTATTAATTCTATCATACCAAGTACAAAAACGCGCAGCCCATATGTAAGCTCACAAACTCATGAAAATAGCAAAAAACCAACTTAGAAACTCCTAAACTACTAGTTTACTTGCTACCTAAGACTTTCCTAAAGTCAAAACTACTAAAATCTTCAATTTCTAAAAACAAAAAGTGCCAAAATAAAGCCCTTTTAGAGAATTTCATCCAGCACTCTTAGAGGGCCCCACTTTGACCTGTATATTCCTAAAATACCATTGACAATAATGCCTTATTACACAAATATCCAAAAACAAAAATTAAAATAACTCCCATGTCCTAGACTCTAATAACTCATAAACTATTAAGTAGAACAGTAAAATAATTTTAAAATACCCCATCATGTGTGAACCCGACCAAGGCCATGTGTGGGTCCCACCTTGCTCTAATGTCCGCATCATAGCCCCACTTATTTTATATGGAGGAAAAATGTTATGAAATAAAATTTAAAAGAAAAAGGGTCTAGGATGGTACGGTTAAAAGGGGTGGGTTCCTTGGGTTAGGTTTCTTGAAAATATGGAGAAATTCAAGGAAAATGTGTTTTAGGGTTGGGAAATTGGGGAAAAGTATATGGATAGATTTAGATGGTTATGGAGGGCTTAGGTTTAAAAAGAATTAGATTTTGGGTGAAAGAGATGGGAGTAATCAAAGAGGGTAGGTTGCTGAAATTTTTTTCAGATTTCAAGAAAGGTATAGAATAAGAATAAAGTAACTTATCCAAAAAAAAAGAACAGAGTAGAATGAAGAATATGTAAAGATGATATAGGATATTGAAGGATGATGAAAGAAGAAGAAAAAAATGCAGAAAACCAGATTTTAAAGAGAAGAAATGAAAGAAAAGAGAAGTGGGAATCATGGAGGAGGAGATTAGAAAATAAAGAAGAGAGAAGAAAGTGGAGAGAAGAGAATATAACTCACCTAAAACCGTGAGAAGTGTAAAGGGAGATACCAAGCTCCAGCTGTGGGACTCTATAAGCTTTTTAGTTTTTTACAAAATTGGACCAAAATATCCTTATACCCTTAGTGTTGTACAGCCAACACTAAAATCCCTATAAAATTTATGAAAAAAAAACATGCAAATCATTTCTAAAACTCTCCTAAATTGCAACTAACTCTCTCCTATGGCTCTATGACCTTATTACATGAAATTAACCCTCCAAAACCCCTTAAAAACATAAGAAAACATAAAGAAAACTAAGCCTAATTCTATGAATAGCAAGATGTTCATTTTGTTCATTTAGATTTCTTGAAAAATCTAAGCTTGAGCTTCCATAAAAGATTGTTCTTCTCAAGCCAAATCCACCCCTCTTAAAGAACTCAATCCCGTTGAGTTTGGTTGGAGGTCCAAGAATTCCTTCTCTACCATATGGTGCAAGCTACAATAGGAAAGAGGCAATCTTCATCTTCTTGGTCTTCACTGGACTTATCTTCTACATAGCAAGCATAGGATGTAGAAGTCCTATAAACCCCGTCTTTTCTCTTTCTTTGACTTCCTCTTCCTCTAGGGCTTTAGCCTTTAGGATCAATTCTGTTCTCAACTCATAAACCTCCTGTTTAATGTGATCCTCCTCTGTAGGCTTCTTTCCTATAAGGCCCATGAATTGGCGAGGGCATTGAAATTTGTGATGTCTATAGGCCTTGCAATTGAAATATTGATCCATCCTAGGCTTAGTTGCATAACCCTCTGAGCCTCTGGATTGTGATGGTGAGATCTGGCATGATGTCTTGGTTGGTGAAGAAGTCCTAGCTTCATACTGAAATTTGTTAAGTAGCCTACTCGAAGACTCACTAACCCATTACTCCTCTAGAAACTGTCTCTACGTAGGTCTTCTTATGTATCCTAAGGTTGTCTTCAATCTGATAAGCTGTCTAGATAGTCTCATCAACTGAAGGATAGTATTGGAAACATAGACCCTGCAAGAGCTGCGGATGTTGAAGGATAGTATTGGAAACATAGACCCTGCAAGAGTTGCGGATGTAGACAGTGCCTGTATATGAATACTAGGGTTTCATTTGACCATCTAATGCCTGCTTGGGTAGCAAAAAGCTGGAATTGGCTAGTTTACTCTCCCACACTTGAACTGCCTTGCTTGAGTTGAGTCAGTTGACTGTGTGCCCTCTGTTTATAATCCCTTGGAGAAAATCGTTTCTTCATAGCCACTTTCATTTCACCCCAAGTTGTAATGTGACTATTGCCTGACTTAGAGGAAAGATGTTGATGTAGCATGCATGATAGAAGTAATGTGTAGAGAGATCCACATTAAAACAAGTGGCAATGCAAAACTATAAACGGGATTCCTACTCCAATCAAGTGTTCAAAAGAACAAAGGAAAAGAGAACTACCAATGAAATTACTCAACTAAACAAGCAAAACACATAAAAATCCGAGAATAAGTATAAATATGCTTAAATTATCAACTACTTTCCTATTAAGAACTAACTAAAACAATATATATAAACCTACAAGAAAGAGGGTTGAAAATAGGTTTGGGAAGCTTGATTAGTGTGCTGGAAGCAAGCAAATAAGAGGCATATGATGGTGTTAAGTTGGTCAAAGGGTCATGCAAACAAAAGGCTTTGAAAGAGATTAAGTCAAGCAAGTTTAAGGACTGATATAAGGTGCTAGCAGCACCTAGGGAATAAATATGTGGGTGATAATAGGTAACAAAAGACTTATGTAATAATAAAAATACTTGAACAGCAGCACATAGTTGAAGTGTAAAGATTTAGAGAGGACCTTCCTATTAATGTAAATTGTCAATTCCATAGAGTGATAAATACATTGAGTGGTAGATTAGGCATGGCATGAGCATATTGCATATATTAGTCGTGTCTGTAATCTTTAAAGTGTTCTTGAGTCCCAAGATTGAATACATTCTCCAAGGACTTAAATTCACAAGGATGAAGCATTCCCCAAGTTGCCAAGGTCTAAGACTTGAAGTCTCAAGCCTCTACATGATCAAGAAAGGCATATGAAGGTAATCATGAGGCTTGACATGGGTTAATAAGACCTAAAGACCCTTGTGAGGGTCAATGGACCAAACCATGCCTTAGACATAAGTCCCATAATATTTAAGAATCATTTTAAGGCAAAAAGACAGAAAAACAGGGGAATTGGATCAATCCGAGGGGGGTCGGATCAATCCAAACTTACCAGATTGATCCGCCACTGAGCAAAGACTGAGATGTTAGATTAATCTAATTATAGCGGATCGATCTAATATCACATAACTTCAAAAAACTTAAGATCTGATGGCTATGATTTTTTAACTGTTGGGAATGATGCCTATCCAAGGATGCATGACTTTGCTCGTCCCCTATAAGTATAAGAGAGCCCCAAATGAGCTCTCTAACATACATAAAGAGATTTTGAGAGAGAGAAAGAGCAATCTAAGGCATTCAATCTTTCCAACTACTCAAGGGTCTCATTTATGAGCTTCCATTAAAGAATTAATAAGTTAAGAGTTATTAAGTGAGCTTTCCCTACCATTAATCTTCATTGAATACAAGGAAGAAAACTAGAAGAGGGTTTACTTGAATATTCAAGTAAACCCTAGTGTGAAGCTCCAAGAAGCAATGAGGCAACTCTTGGGAGCTTGGTGGAAAGCTATAGCATATTAACTCAACTTATTCAAGTAAACCCTAGTGTAAAGCTCCAAGAAGCAATGAGGCAACTCTTGGGAGCTTGGTGGAAAGCTATAGCATATTAACTCAACTTGGAGCAATCACCATGAAAGGTAACCAGCAATACATTAACCTTGAAGAAGTTATTTGTATTGATTTCTTATTTTACTAAGACTTTAGCACTACCGCTGGAGACATTGGTAGTGTAGATCCCAATACTTCCGCCAGAAACACTGGAAATGCAGACCACTCCCACCGGAGTCATCGGAAGTAGAAAAAACACTCGCCAGAGACATCGAGTGTAGAGCTTGCCTTTGCAAGTAGATAGGTTTTAAATTTTGACATTGATTGTAACTTGTTTCAATCTAAATACAATTTAGTAGTTCGATAGTGATCTTTGAAAGTGGATGTAGGCCCGAATGTCGAACCACTATAAAACATTGTGTTGTGTGTGATTTGCTTGTGTGTGAAATTGTCTCTTCTCTCTATTCTAGCATGGCATGTGTAGCATTCTCTATATATGATCTTTCATTCTTGCAATTAATTACATCTCATCAAAAGACAAGCTTAGACATTGCCATATCATAACACTTGTAAACAAAAAGAAATTAATCTATCAAGTTAAGAGCATCAATTTTCAAGTTAGAATTGAACAAATATTAAATTGAAAATTAAGAAAGGGTAAATTAAAAAGAATTTTTTAAAATCCTATTCACCCCCCACCCCCCTTCTAGGATTAAAACCAGACTTTCACTTCCGTCCACCATTGAGTAATAGTAACCCTGTAGACACCTTCCCAACTCAAGCCTTTAATCAACCACCACAGTAGAGCTTCAAATTTTTAACTGGCTTTCACTTAGGACTTTCTTCAAACACTTGGGATGCCAAATATCTCAACAGCAGAAAATTACATGCACATGTCCAATGAATTGCTTCAAGTTTCAAGCAAATAAACAACCCCAACCTTGCACTTGAGTCTAGGCATGCTCCTTTGTGTAGCTGGCAATGAAGAAGTATGTCTGCTTTAAAATTTTCAAAGAAGTGCGAACCCCAGGCTGGCCACAAGTTATAGAAGTATGGGTATTGGTTTTTTTTTAAACCAAAACTTCTAGGAATTAATTCCTAGTGTAGCCACAGGTCATGGGGTACAATACCCTGTATAAAACTTTGAAATTCAAGCCTAAAAACTTGCTGGAAAAATCTGGGCAGCAGTCTTTTAGGCAAGGTTCAAAATGTCGGTGTTGGTTAGGCCAAAATACGAGATAACGGAAATGTTGGAAATATCGGAAAGAAATTTTGTAGAAATTGTGGAAACATAGGAAGCATATTCTAATCTAACGACATATGTACAATGGAACAAATAGATTCATTATGAATGATAGCTTATTTGAGTACACTTGTATTTTATTATTTTTAAAAGTACACATGCATACATAATGGTTGACAAACATATTATAATTTGATTGTATAAACATAAGGGAACAAGTAGATTCTCTTCATTTTCTTCCTTCTTTTCTTCTCCTTCCTCTCCCTCCTTTTACTTTCTTTAGAATTTATTGTTTTTCATATAATTTTTTTTATCATAACACAATGTTAACTTTAGGCAATAATACACTACGAAAGGGGAATATTCGCTCAACATGTTAACATTGTACATCATATCGACCGAAAAATAAATTTTTATAATGCACTTAATGTTTCGTGTCGGTATAAGAATATGTCATATCGGTCCTGGTAGACATGAACATATGTCGGGAGACATATAAGCCATTTCGAGACATTTGATACCATGCTTTTAGGTCCTTGAATGGGTTTCTTTAAAGAATCTATGGGTTCTAGGTCAGCCGTATGATATGGATGAGGTAAGAAGGTGTTAGGTGATGAAAGAATGTAGGGGATGGTGAGATAGGGTGGCTGGTTGGTGTAGGATGAATTAGGCAATGGTGGTAATGAATATGGATGATTATAGAGTGTATGGAATGGGTTTATAGCAAAGGCGATTTCAAGAAACCAGAAAAATATGGAGGGGATGAAGAAGAAGATGATATATATGGGTGGGAGAGAAGAATAAGATGAAGATAGATGGTTATCTAGAGGAAATCACCAACCTCTTTCTGGAGACATTACCAACCCAAGTTCAAGCTAGGTATGGGAGAAGAATAGAGCAATTTTTTTTTCAAAATTTTATTACTTAAGGTAGGGTAGTAGACCAAGGCTCCCTCTCTTTTATTATTAAAAAATTAGGGTTAAAACCCTTGGTTACAAAATAAGAAAGCAGAAAAAATAAGAAAGAAATAACTAAAATCATCCACCTTTCCTTGGGTGATTGACCAAGCCTTTTTTAATAAGCTTTTGTGACTCTTCCAAGTATATTCCATATAAAAAATTAGAATTCACATTACGTCCCTAATTCTACTAAACATAAAGAAAATTTCTCATCCAAATCAATCTAGGATCGAAGCATTGCTCACCAAATACTCCTAGTTCATGTACAAGCTCACAGGGAGCCCTCCTCCAACGCTGGTACACTTTGAGGATGCCACATGGCAAGATGTCCTCATCAGATGTTATGAAATAGAATTTAAAAGAAAGAGAGTCTAGGATGGTACGTTTAAAACGGGTGGGTTTCTTGGGTTTGGTTTATTGAAAATTTGGGAGAAATTCAAGAAAAAAAGTGTTTTAGGGTTGGGAAATTGGGAAAAAAGTATATGGGTAGGTTTAGATGGTTATGGAGGGTTTAAGTTTAAAGAGAATTAGATTTTGGGTGGAAGAGATGGGAGTAATAAAAAAGGATACATTGTTGGAAAATTTTCCGGATTTTAAGAAAGGTATAGAATAAAAATAAAAGAGAAGGAAGAATATGTAAAAATAATAAAGGATATGAAAGTATGACTAAAGAAGAAGAAGGCAGAAAACCAGATTTTAAAGAGAGCAAAAGAAAGAAAAGAGAAGTGAGAATCGTGGAGGAAGAGATTAGAGAGGAAAGAAGAGAGAAGAAAGTGGAGAGAAGAGGATTGAACTCACTTACAACCATGAGAGATGTAAGGGGAGATACTAAGCTTCAGCCATGGGCTTCTAAGCACTTCAAAATTTTTATTAAACTTCAACTAATCGTACAAGAGAGCATAAGAAGCTATTTATAAGCCTTTTTTTTTTACAAAATTGGTCTAAAATACCCTTCTACCCTCTTTAGTGTTGTATAGCTAGTACTAAAATCCCTTTAAAACTTATGAAAAAAGAGCATGCAAATCACTTCTAAAACTCTTCTAAATTGCAACTAACTCTCTTCCATGGCTCTATGGGCTTATTATATGAAATTAACTCTCTCAATCTCATAAAAACATAACGAAACTTAATTAAGCCTAATCCTGTGGACAGCAATATGTTTACCTAGATTTCTTAGAAAATCTAAGCTTGCGCTTCCTTAGAGGATAGTTCTTCTCAAGCCATAGTAAGGCTACCACATCAACGTATCTTCTTTGTCCCCAGATTTATTTATTTCCATTGCACAAACGTGTATAATTTTGGAAGGTGATGTTAATAGATAACTAACCAACTCTCCCAAAACCTTAAGGTGTTGGAAGATACAAGAATATATATATATATATATATATATATATATATATATATATATATATATATATTTTATGTATATA
>JAOXJP010228702.1:0-11078 GCA_025762735.1 Platanus orientalis | reverse complement strand
AACACCGTAAGGGCACCAAAATTGAGAAATCCAACTGCTGGATTTTCTCCTAGTAACGAACGCTTATTTTTAAGGGAATTAAAAGTAGGCATTGAACAAACATGCGTCACGGGAATACCAGGGAGCCCCGATTCTTCTCTGACCCTCTCCCGAGGCATCTTTAACCTCTAAGAGTCACCCCTGTGCATATGCACCTCTGTGGGCCTTCATTTATGTCTCAATGCCAAAATATAAAAAAAACAGGCATTGGACAGAATTTTAGGAGTTGGGATGATTTTCAGGCATTAAGCTTGGGCCTTAAAAGTCACTGTTTTTTAAAAATTGTTTAAACATGGGTCAACCCCAAGACTAGTGTTAAGACCCAAGAGAGACTCCACCCCTCTGGGCCCCACTATGGTGGCCCAAAAACCTAAGTTGGCTGTTGTTTCAGTACCCAACGCCTGTTTGTTCTCTGAATTAAATTTAGGTGTTGAACAAACAGGTGTCAGACCAAAAAATAGGCATTAGGCTTGTGACAGATGACTATGTGGCCCACTTTGGGAGATCACTTTGGGAGATCATATCTCCATAGGATTTGTACCTAGGGCCTATAGGGTTACACAATGTAACCCTAGAAGATGTTCCCTTCCTCAAACCATGGATCTCACAATGCTAAGACCCACCAAACCACCCCAAAAGATTACATAAAGGTGAAAATCTAATCAGATTTTTCAACGCCTATTTTTCACCCTAAATTAAATTCAGGTGTTGGAAAAACAGGCGTTGAGGTGATAAACAGGCGTTAGGCCTACAAACTAGAAAAATTCATCATCTTCCCTTTTCTCTCCTTTCTTTTAGGGTTAACATCTAACCTTGAGAAGTCAAACAATAAGCCATTTAGACGGGTTCATCATCCCTCTAAAGACCTAACCCATGAGGGGTCTCCTGCTCCTAGAATAAAATAATTTAAGGATTGTTCATAAGCCAACACCTATTTTTACCCTGAATTAAATTCAGGCATTAGAAAAAAGGAGTTGAGAGTAAATAGGCGCTAAGTTTGAGAAAAATCTAGTCAACTCTAATTCAAACCAAATGAAGTTTAGACATTCCAATTCACATTTAACAAAGCATGAAAGTGAGCATAGAACTAAAACTCATATGAATGGGAGAAGTCACCCTAAAAAGGCGGGTATTTGGGGTGCCTAACACCTTCCCCAAGTGTAACTAAACAACTTACTCTAAATCTCAGGAACTGAGACTAGTACTAGGAGTTAAAGCCCTAGACCTTCGGGTCTAGATTTCTCCTACGAAGAGGGGAACCGATGCCCAACTCCATCGGTTAACCCCGAGTTGGTGGCGACCCCAAGTAAAGCCTAACCCTCCTATAAAAGGGTTAGCAAACTTTCACGTACCGGCATCACATGCCAAAGAGTAAGCCCAAAAACCACGGGTGGGCAGGGGATCCTAAACCCCCATCCTGAACGTCGATGTCCACAGAATGACGACTCCGTTGGGGACTCGTTTAATCTCCACATGTATGAGTTTTAATTTATGTTCACTACATGCTTTCTCACATGTCTATAGGTTTTCTCATATGCCTAATTACTTTCTCACATGTCTACTTGTTTCATTTTAAACATAGGTCACTCCATTTGTTAGTTAGGATAACACTCAATCTTTAACATTTACTCCAAATTTTCATGCATAGGATAGAAAACATACTCACATAACTTTAGGGCAGTTTGAATTAGTTAATAGGACCAAAATTCACATCTGAACAACTTGTATGCAACACATCTCTATTATTTTATACTTTGCACAAAATGAGTCCTAGGACACGACATTGGACCAATACATCACTTTCATTTTATCTAGGTCATTACCCACCAATGGACCGACATTGGATCACCACATAGGATGGGAGCAGCGTTTGAGCAGTTGCTGGTATGTCAACACGGCCATTCCAAGTTGCCCAAGCCAGTTATCATCGCATGATCTGATCTTTTTCGGGGAGGTGTTTCGACTGGTACACACTATCTTATAGAATTTCAAAGAAACATGCATATTTAGTCATTTTTAGGTCAGAGTTGCTTAGGTTACACTCAATAGCTTAGAGGTATAGCTTTAGCTTTGTTTGTCATGATTTTGATTGATTGCCTACATGATTGATTAAAATAGAACTAGGAATTCATGTCCGACTTTATAAAATTAGTCCAAATTATATTTTTAGATAATTAGGTCCGGATTTTACCTTCTTGTCTAAATTTGAATATCCCTCACCCCTCTTTTACATAATATATGTAACGCGATAACATAGGTTACGTAGACATATCACAAGTAAATCAAACCATTAAAAGCAAAGAAAATGAATAAAAGTCATCCTTAAATGACTAAAATATATAACCAATCTGAATTGCAATATCCTCTCAAGTTAACAAAAGATACAAATCTCAAAACATGTACAAAGTCATCTCGAGCCAATATATACAACCAGTCAACAAAAAAAATGTTTAAATACACCCCCCAACAAGTAAAAAAAAACAAAACAAAAAAAAATCCAGTACTCCAATCATTCATCAGAGTTGCTGCCCACATAGTCCACGGTCCCCTTCCTGGCCATTTGCTTCACCATCTTCCTGGAGTATGAGTGGCCAGCCCCATATAGGACTCCATCATCAGTACAGGGAGGAAAGTAACCGCGCCTTAGTTTGTTTAGAATAGGATTGTCATCAACCCGTAAAGGAGCCACTATCACCACACCACTAGGCACCAGTGTTTCCTGCACCTCACCCTCCCTACCAATCTCAGACTCTCCCATAGTCTGCTCCCCGCCAACCTCAGGCTCTCCCGTGGGCTGCTCTCCCTCAGGCTGCTCTCCCCTAGCCTGCTCTCCTCAGGCTTAGTAAAGGGCATCTTGGTGTCCCCAGCAACACCACCTGTCTCCCCTAGAATGGGGACCTGCCTCTATAAACACCAAAATAAAACACATGTCAAACCTTTTTAAAAGAAATGTTCAAAAGAAATCTCAAACAACATCATATCTAACCTCCTCTATAGCCGTCAAGGTAGCAACCTTGGTCAAATGGGCTTGGTGCTTTTGCCCCACTAGCGCAAAGCACCTAGACAGTCTTTGGAGGGCACCGAGGTACACCTCCCTAGAAACCTATGTAAATACACAATACTTTGTCAAACAAAATCCAATAAAAATGCTTAAACAATCAAATAAATTAAATCCATACTTGGGTCACCGCCTCAGGAGGCATCCAACTCACAAGAGTCTCAGCCTCGGGCAAAGGCTCCTCTGTGACTCCACCATCGAGGTCGGTCATAGGCACCACCTCAAGGATTAGGCCCAGTAGGTCGGGCTTAGCTAGGGGCACCCTCCTCTTCCTCCCTCGTCGGATTGGAGGTGCTAGCTCAGCTGGAGGCTGTGCAGCAGTAGCCTATAAAAAATGAACAAGTATTGTCAAACTTTCAAAAAGAAACAAAATAAAACATAAAATGCCTTTCAGAAGTAAAATAAAACAAACTCAGCTCACTGGAGGCTCCACTAGCCCACCCAATGGCCCACAAGTCTGAGTGGCCCACCACTCATGATAATCCCTGGCCCAATCCAAAAAGCCTGCGGCCTCAATGCCCTTCTCCCTTAGGCCGGTGGCTCCCTCACTCTTAATCACCCGGGGAGGTGAGTATGGGACTACAAACTCCTTTGCCCCACCCCAACCTGACGTCAACACCTCTCACCGAGGTATATGGTCACCTTACCCAAAGCCACCAGCACCACCCTTTGGGGAGACCACCCTTAAACCAAGGTCTGGGCTGGGGCATCATCTGCCTCCAAAGCCTAACGGGCCCATGGGTGCCACTTGACTTACACAAGCATAATAGAATTTAGAAAATGATTTTTTTAAATGATGATAAAATGGAATTAAGATAAGCACTTTGTATTTACTTGGTCGGCTGTCAGAAGGTTTAGCTCACGTCGGAAGGCCGAAATCGACTTTCGGGTCTTGTGGTGGATAGTCTTCCATCTTGCCACATAAGGAAAATGGAGTACCTCCTCACCCTTCCACCTAGGGGCCAAGGAGGGGAAGTGCTCATAGCACCACACCTATAAAAAGCAAAAAGAAAAGAGGACAAAAAGTTATAATTAAAACTGAATACAATATCAATAATAAAAGAAAACAAATAAAAAGAAAAGTCATACCTCCCACAGAAAGCGTAGGCCCACAAAGGCATACGCACTATGTCCAGCCGAAATCTCGCTCATATTGAGGTACATCCACCCAAGGGTGGATCTACCCCAACTCTGTGAGGCCACCAGGTCCATCTCTACCAAAGCCGGTAAAAGATAGAAGTAAACCTTGACGCTCTTCCCACAGAAGATCGAGCGGATTAGCATGTATAACAAGAAGGCTTGGGTAAAATATGCCTTCTCCTCTAGTGTTCTCTCGTTCATGGCCCAGACATAGTAGTTCTCGAACCACGACGGAAGGACACCTTTGGTGCCCTCATAAAACACCACGGGCTGTGGCCTTATGCATCTAGCCACCAAAGCCTGGTCGAAATCCTCTGAACTCGGTGGAGGAATGGCATCCATGGAGAGCCCAATCATCATAAAGAAATCAATTGGGGGCACCCAGATCCCCCCATCAAAAGATGAAAAGTCTGAGTAATGGGGGACCACCTTTTAGTACGAACCATCAGCAGGGCCTTGTCAGCTGGCAGCATCAGAAGAGTCAAAAAATGGCTGAAACCTAAGGCCCTGAATCTATCCTGGACATCTGAGCACATTCGGGCCCACAACCTCAAAACCCTGGATCATGAACCGTGGTGCTGCACTTTCCCTCTAGCCTGCAAGAAGAAACATGTTAGAACAATGTTGGGAAGTAAAAAGAATCCTAGGCCTAACACCTGTTTGTTAACCAAATGCCTGTTTTTAGGCTAACGCCTATTTGTTAACCCAACACTTGTTTTTCAGGCTTACACCTGTTTGTTAACCCAATGCCTGTTTTTCCCAACACCTATTTTTTAAAATGGACAAAAATATGCGTGATGCCTGTAATTTAGGGCGATAACTTTCAGGCATTGGAAAACCTGAAAATCACCAGAAAAATCAACAAAAGCCTATCTTAAATCATTCATAAAGCAAGGCTAAAATGGTATAACTCTATTTAAATGAATTAAAATACATAAATATAATGTAATCCCAAGAAAATGTAAAAAGAAATAATAAAAAATGGTAAAAAAATGAAATCAAAATAAAAAATTAATCAAGACAAAGAAAACTTTGGAAAACATAAAGTAAACTCATAATCAAGTCCAAAAGCTTACCTCATCTGCAACAGGGTGCTTCTACAGAGCTTTCTCTTGCACTGAGAGAAGTGGAAAGCAACAGCTTGATTCCCCTTTAGCCATTGTCATCAAAAAGTACAAGGACAATCAAGAATTTTGTTTAAAATTTGAAAAAGAAAGAAAAGAACCAAATTGTGGGGACCTCTCCCATTGTTTGCAACCGAAAATGACAAGAAGAAATGCAAAAAGACAAAATGAAACTGTCGCTGGTCATTTAACTCATAACCGATGCCAACGCCTAATCGTGCTCTCAACGCCTGTTTTTTAATTAAATTAAAAAACAGGCGTTGAAGCCAAAAATAGGCGTTAAGCATTTTTCTACAACAGTTCCAATGCCCGATTGTTCACTTAATGCCTGATTTTTAATTCAATTAACAACAGGCGTTGAAACAACAAACAGGCATTAGGCTTAATTTCTGTAGAATATTATTTTCACCTATAAAATGACATTTCTAACCCTGTGTTCATGCTTATGCTCATTGGCATGGCTCACAAATCAGTTAAATTGGATGCGTACTTTACCACCTTGGCAAACTTCGCTAATACGCTAATTGCCCTTCCTCCCGATGAACAAGAAATTCAGAAAAGTCAAAGCCGTTTAGGGGCAACATTGGCCCTAGCCCAAATCAACTTGGATTGGCCACTAATAGAGGTAGCTATATCATTTTGGGACCCAACATCTATGGTTTTCGGCTTCGGAGAACAAGAGCTTTCACCCACTATCGAAGAACTCAAATCCTTCCTAGACTGGGAACATTGCCTCAGCATTAGTGCCGTAATCCCGATTCACAAGCCCAGCTACCTCAAAAACTTCCATGCATTAGACATCTCCAAAGCCTCCCTCACTAAGGAAGCTACATGAGAATACTTATACTGCCCTTTTGACTTCTTACTAGAAAAATGTTGGAAGAAAATTGGTGACTTCACCAATCCTGTCAAGTTCAAAGCATTCACCTTAGCTGCCCTTGGACAGCTTTTACAATCATATAGCTGCCATCACATTAATGGCATCTTAGTCAACATCTTGGACCAACATCTACAAAAGAAGACACTCGCACCTATGATCATCTCAGAGACTATCTCCACTCTCTCATATTATGCTCGACATCCCAAAGGTCGATTATATGGTTGCCCGACATTCTTACAAGCTTGGTTACGGGAACATCCTTCCCAACTTATATGCTGCGAGATCTGACCCCAACACATATCTACATTAGAAGTAGGCCCTTTCCACACAGAATAACCAACCCAGATTACTGGGACATGCTAGTTACCATACTCCTTGAATAGATTACCTGGCATCTCAAGTGGTACAAAGCACACTACCCACTTCTTGCAATTAAAGACCGCACATACATGGTTATCACGGGAGTCCACCAAAGCACTCCCTATGTACCCATACGAGTCCTTCGACAATTTCAACTTAGGCAAGACCTCTTTGACTTCCCCACTGTTTTCAAAGATATATGCAAACTTGATCACCACACATCTAATCATACCCGGTTTACATTAGCCACTCAATGGGATAACTCGCATACTGGAGTCTCGGGACATCTACAACTATTATCCTCAAGAGCACAAGCCATGACACCCACATATGAGCACTGGCTTTCGCATAAGCCTTGGCAACAACCTGATATACCTGCATTATCTGCCTCTTCGAACAAGAGACCATGCACTGAATCAACATCTGTATACACAAGGCTTTCTCATATTCAAGAAGAGTACGAGCAAGCATTGGCAGACTTAGCCGAAGAATGGGCCTCGCATGCACAGACCAAGACCGCCTTAGAAGCTGAGACAATTTTGCGTACAGAGGCCGAGGTCTCACGTGAATGTACCCAACATCGGAATAAAACCTAAGCAGAGCTCATTCACTCCCTAAAAAGTGAGCTTAGTGACAATATGACTTCTCATGAAGATTTGGGACTTGAGATAAGGCGTAGCAATGCTGTGGCTTTTATACAAGATCAATGGACGCAGTCATGGGTTCGTAAGCTGAGAGAACATATCTTCTCCTTGGGTTATGAACCAACGCCACCTCCACCACCCCCAGCGGTGCTTGATCTTTAGATTTCCATTTTATGATTATATTATGATATATCGGGGCAAGTACCCCCTCATTTTGTAATAATATCTAATATATATATATATATATATATATATATAAATATATATTGTACAAAGCTTTTGTTTTCAAAATCTTATAGTTCATTAAAGGACATGAATTCACTTAGCTAACATATGCACTTGTAAAACACCTCGCTATCAATTATGAATGAACATAAAAGATGAACCTTACAAAATAATAACAATGAACTTCTTTCCTTCAAATTCAGTTAGACAAGCTACAATTGCTCTTTCAAAGACTTGACTGCAAAAGCAGAAGGAGACTCAACAAAGAAAAGCAGTGGGTGACAAATCGATGCCCCCACCTATGGCAAGCATTACACCTCTCATCCTCCTAGAGGTATCCACGAGAAACCCACCTCCTGTAAGAACCATGCCTGAAGGTACCCTCCCTGAGGGATTCAAATAAGAGGTGGAATGATATATGGGGGACTTCATGTCCCGGCATGGTTAGACATCCTTTCCTAAAATTGGTCAATCCTATTCATTGCCCCAAACCTCTCTATCACCCCTCAGCCAACTCAACACCCATGAGCAACCTCAAATCCTTACCCTCACCGAGTTTGAGAAGCTGATGTTCAAGTACCTAATGAAACAAGGGGTGCCACAAAGCCTAGGCATGGTATCTGAGATGCCACCACCTCCCAATAATGCTGAGTAGACCATGCTGCATGGCCCATCACTTATGGTCCCATCTATATCACGACACCACTCCAAACCACGACGACCTATGTACAGTCAGAGCACTGAACCGCCTTCGATTTAGAAGAACAGTACAGGTCAGCCACATTGAGGAAAAAGGAAAAAGAGAAGGACGAGACCAGTGCCTAGATAGCCAAGTTTACAGCTGAATTAGAAATGATGAAAATGGGGCAGGCCCCCATCTCTATGGACTTTGAGGATCTCTGTATCCATCTTGGAGGCATACTACCACCAAATTTCCAAATGCTACATGTCGAGAAGTATGATGGCACCACTTACCGCCGAATGCATCTACGCATGTACTACAATGCCATGTTCCAATGGGGACAAGATGAGCATATCTTGGTTCAGATGTTTGGGCAAAGTCTAGAGAAGAATGCAGAGAAATGGTTGGTAAACCAGAAAAGAGCAATATTAGTACTTAGAGAGCCTTGACACGGTCATTCCTTAATCATTACAGGTTCAATCTGGAGTTGTTACCTACCAGGAAAGAAGTGGACGATATGAGGCCCGCCACGAGAGAGAGTATCAGGGACTTCGCCTACAGATGGAGGTTGAATACTTCCAACCTGAAACACCCTATGTCTGAGGAGGACATGATATCTACTTTTATGAGGACATTAGGTTCTACCTACCAACTGATGCTCCTGACCGTGTCACAAACCAACTTTGCCAAGGTCGTCGACAAAGCTTTAAAGGTAGAATTGGGCATCAAGACTGGCTTGGTACAGGATACACTGCTCACCCATGCCAGTTCCTCCAAGATCGTGCCAAAAAAGGTAGCAGCCACTCGTCTAGAAGCTAACTTTTTGCAAACCATTAAGGTCCCTCAGCCTAGTTAGAGCAGCGGTCATGTTCTACCTCTGTCGCAGCCAACTTAAAACTATCCCGCAGCTATGAATATCATCCCACCTCAAACACAACAGTCTTACCAACCCAAGTACCCGGGTGTGCCCGGAGAAGAAAAGAAGAAGAGAAAGTTCACCCATTTACCCTACTCCTATAAGTACATTATAGAGTATCTCATCAAGAAGAAATTAATGCAGTTGATTGACCCTAGACCCCCACCTTACCCTTTGCCCTACCGTTACAACCAAGCAGAGCACTGCGAATACTATCAAACTCTGGGGTGTACTCTCGACAGGTGGTTTCAGTTAAAGCATGATATTTAAGACCTGATAGATGAGGGTAAGGTATCATTTGACCCCACACCTACCAATCCTTCACCCAATTCAAACATCATCCAAAACCCACTCCCTAACCACCAACTACCAAAGCAGGTCAACATGATTAGTCTCACCATTAGCCAGTTCAAAGCTTCCAACTACATCACCAAGATCTTAGAGCCCAAGAAAGTCATCTTCTTATCAGACATCAATCAAGTGTCCACCATAAACAAACATTTCCCCAAGCCTATCTTCCCTTTGAAATATGGGTATTTGCTCGCACATATGTGGGGGGTAGCCCCATGTAGCCCAATAACAGTCCTCCCCCCTGACGTGAATGTATACAGGGAGGGTTTAGCAAACCATGATCCATTTGCCACACCTCATGTCATCCCACCACGCTCACTATATGCCCAGCTTACCGACCTATCATCCCCTTGCCAAGTCATCAATATTCTCCCTCCTACTAGGATCCAATACTTGCTGAACTGAGTCCCCTTCGGCTACTTAGTTAAGGAAGTGGTAGATCTTAAGCTTTCTAAAAATGAGCTAAATGAGTTCACGGCCTTCATCACCAAATCAGGCAGAGTCTCCAAGCCGATCTCATATATACATCCCGAGGGCAAAGGGAAATAGAAGATGTTAGAAGAAGAGGCCGAGACAGAGATGCAAAAATAGACCAGAGAGGCAGAGGAAAAGAAAGAGAATGAAAATTTTGAGGCAGCCATTGGGAAGTCTCACCTGTTCTTAATTGAGTAATTATCCAAGACACCGGCATAAGTCTCCATTTTGGACCTACTATTGACATCAGAACAAGACATAGAGAGATTCTTAAGCATATTCAGAAAGTCCTTTATGGATACATCAATCACACCAGATAGGTTGGAAAACATGGTGGCTAGAGTTTCCACACCACGAGTTATCACATTCTTAGAATACGAGATCCTAGAGGGTGACACAGTACACAACAATGCTATCTACATCACAACACTTCACTCAGACATGTACATCCCCCTTATCTTGGTAGATAATGGATCCGCATTGAATATCTGCACCAAGGATACACTGGACACATTAGGAGTTCCTCCGGACTATGTGAAACCTAACCCATGTAACATAAGGGCCTTCAATAATTCGGTCAGTCGTGGCCAAGGAGAAGTGTTCATTCCCCTAGTGATAGAAGGGAGAATGTTTCAGGTTCAATTTCAGGTATTGAGCATACCGTCCTCCTTCACCATGTTGTTGGGAAGACCGTGGATTCATCAAGTAGGCACCATACCATCCACTCTCCATTAGAAAGTAAAGTTCATCGTCAATGACAAAGTCATCACAGTACCAGCAGATACAGATGTTATCACAATGACAGGGCAGAAAATATTAGGAGTCCAAAGTTTGCAGGCACCAAACACTTTCACCTTATACTAGTTCGAGGTTGTACACATAGAAGAAGAAGCAATAGAATTAAAGAGGAAGGCTAAAATACTTCCACCTAAGTTCAACATGATGGCCAAGATGAAGTTCGATTCGAACAAAGGCCTAGGCAAGTACTCCCAATGAAGAAAAACCCCCTTCAAGGCCATCAGAGTGCCATACAAGGCAGGCCTAGGGTTCAAACCATTGATTAAGCATCTTCTCGAGAAGAACAAGAAGAAGAGAGCCGATCGTAGGGCCACATGAAATTTTATACCTGCTTCTGTATCACCTAAGAGTTGTACCCCCTACCAACTGAAACAACAATTCTAACAA
>JAOXJP010228701.1:0-11078 GCA_025762735.1 Platanus orientalis | reverse complement strand
CTACTTAACGAGACACTGGCACTTTTGATACATCAATGGACGCTCTCGACCTATGGGCACCGCGCTTGCTTTGACCGATGTTGTCGGTGGTACACAAGATGTGTGAAAAGTGTCTGCATCCATATCTGTTACAAACCGAATTAACCGTTAGAAAAAGATAGAAACAACCAACTTTATTAGATTGGGACAATGATTTGTCAATAAAAAATTCCAAATGTTGGACACCCAATAAAAATACCATATATTCCTTGTACCCTCCAAAGTCTCAAATCTAAAGTAAGAGTTTCCATAAATATATTAAGTTCCTCTTTTCATAATGTCTTTTTTAATGAGAACCCTCTACCCAAACCCAACAAATTGTATATTGCAAAAGTCTATCTCATCTCAGGGATAAAAAAAAACATACATGAATAAGAACCAATTTAACATGAAAAAAATTACATGAACAAAAAATACAAATATATTTAAAAAAAAACACAATTTTTTTTAAATGGGGTCCCGTTCGGAGGTGCAGATCCGAACGGGACAAGCACTATTTGGGCTTGTACCTTCGAACAGGGGAGAGTTCAAAACAAAAAAAGTACCTGCAGAGGCCGCAACGACAAGTTGTCCGATGGCGGGGTGGCGGTGGCCAGAGGCGGGAAGAGAAGAGCAACGCACAAAAAAAGGAGATGAGGAAAAGGGGAAGAAAATAGGAAGAAGAAGAAAGGAAGCGAGAAGAGAGAAGTGAGGAAGAGAGAAGGGAGGAAGAAGAAAGAAGAGAGGAGTGGGTTTCAATGGTTTTATGTAGAGAGAAAAAAGAGAGGAGTGGGTTTGGGGGTTTAGGGTTGTGAGGGCATTTTAGGTAGGGACAGGGGGCTGGTGAGCAAAAATGGGAGACTGGTGAGCTTGAGGGTGTGGTGAGTATTTTTGGGGGTGCTAGTAGCAGCTCCCGGAATTAAATTACTATTTATGGGGACAATTTCTTTGTAAGTGCTTGGCTCTTGTTCTTTTTCACATGTGGTGATTTCTTGTGGAAGTTTTTAATTTTGGTGTCTAAGACTACGTTTAGCAACCATTTTTTAAGAAAGCATTGCTTGAATCTTTGGCTCCAAAAAGGAGTCCTCGGTTTTTTTTTATAAAAATGGATTAAATTAAAATAACTTTGGTAAAAGAAAATCATTAAACTAAAAACTGCCTAGACTTTCGAAGAAGAAACTATCTATTCAATTATTTGACCTACAACCAATATCCTCATGTTCGGGTGGCTGCATCATCGACCTTCCATTAAAAAAAAAGGTCATGAGTCAAATCCCCTTAGTTGTATTTTGGCAGTTAGCATTAGACGTTGCTAGGCTTCAAATCAACTTAGTATCCTCTACAACCATTAGTACCTTTTTAAGGCATTGTTATTGTCTACAATGTGACACACAAACCAAAAAAATTAAAATTTGGGTAGAGGTTTTTAATTTTTTTTTTAGTCTACATGCCGTGCTGTAGATAATCGCAATGCGCTAAGGGTACTTTTAATAGTTGTAGAGGACAATGAATGTAGACTACATGAGTGGTATTAAGATGTTACCATTTTCCCGATGTGAAAGCATGGTTTGTTGATTCTAGGAGCTAACTCAGCTCAGCCTCATGAATCAAGTCATGTTGTTGACTCCAGGCTATATACTTGACTCATTGAGTCAAGTTGCTAACTCTATAGACTCATTTGACTTGAACCAAATCACGTTACTCTACCAAGTATTGTAAACTTTAAAATGACCCCAAGCCATATAACATAATTAAAAAAAAAACTCTAATGTTTTAGGGTTTGAGGTTTTTTTCCAGAAGTTTCCAACAAGTGAACTTTCAAATACATTCAAAACCGTAGAGGAAAGAAAGAGTAAAAAACTTTAAAGAATGAACGTTGTGGTAAGAAAATTAAACTTTAAACTTTAACTTCTAACTATATAAACCTAGACCTTGAAGATTAGATGGTATTTTATTTTTGTGTTTATGTTGAAAAGATGTATTTTGGTTTTTCAATATATTAATATTAATAGTAATATCTTCATTTTAGTTTGGATGTTAGAGTTTATAATTAACTGCATCTAGCTTGTTACGGTACTAGACTCTTTTTTAAGATATGATAATAAACTATTAGTAGTTTATATAATTTATTGTTGGATTTTCAAGTTATGATACTACAAAATACTTATATTTACAAGAAAACGAACAATATTTGAGCCAACTAGTATATGTATTTTTTCATCTTTTTAAATATTTATTATATTAAAAAAATGTCTAAATGTTGGGAATTGCATATATTTCATTCTTTGTCGGCCAAAGGAGTGGAGGGGAACAATTTACGTTTTCGGACCTTCTTTCATTGATTTGAATCAGGGTTGGGCCTTGGTAAAACTGGGCTTAAATCATTAAATGCGTAACACACAAATAGTTATGAAAAGCAAGCCGGCTATCGAATTGGTAAGGAGGGTGGGTCCTGTTATATTGGTCCAACAATCGACTCGTTGGATCCAACCATGGGTCACTAAAATAATAAAATAAGGAAAAAATATGAGAAAATATAATGCATATATATTGTCTTCAAGTTTGGCCCACATCATGTGTAGAGATAATTGCTAGTTCACTCTTTGGTATCTTTTGTATGATTATATCAGCTTCAATATCTTAAATTTATTTCCTTATAGGTGACAGTTTTGGTATCTTTAATACTATAATATCATCTCTCATCCTTTAAGATTTTTTCTTTATATTTCTACATGATGTTTAACTGTTGTTTTCTTGCCTTTATATATATAATAGATCACCAGAGCATCATAGTAATCTGTTTATAGGACCATCCATGTAGTATATTGACTCTATTGACTTGGAAATGTATAATCTGTTTGTTTTGAATCTATAAACAAGCAAGGTTAGAGAAGACTCACGAGACATATTCTTTCAAAATTCAAACCTTTAAGGGTTTTTTTTTTTTTTTTTAAATTATAATCTTGAAAACCGGTCAGTTTGGATAAGACTGCAGTTCATAAGGTTGACCAATAAAAAGACAGGCCACTTTGATGAACTTTTAAGCGGTGAGGATTTTATACGCTGACCCCTAACATGTGCTGACGTCTGCCGATGGTCAAGCAAGCGGAAATACCGAAAGTGATTTTCACTTTTTGGGGACATGTGTAAATCACTTCCAATGCTGATGTGGCCAACCTTTGACCGAAAGTAATTTTCACTTCTTGGGAGCATGTGTAAATCACTTCTAACACTGATGTGGCCACCCTTTGACCTAGGCGTTTGCATATGCCAAGCGTAGAAAAGCATTGCCGTATCTGGTTGGATCCCTCTTGAACATCAATTGATCTCCTTCTTTGCTGTCCCTCTCAACTCTAGACCCCTTGCTTGTTCTTTTCTCATTTTAGCTGGCGCCAAAACTGATGAATTCTACATTGCTAGCTGAGTTGAATGAAAACATAAACAATCACTTTGGTGGGTTTCAACAAAATCAATCGGTTCAAGCCCCACCACATAAGCAATGGTGAGGCTTTTCTACGCTCAGTGTATGCAAACGCCCAGGTCAACGGGGGGCCACATCAGCGTCAAAAATGTTTTCACACTCCCCAAAAAGTGAAAATACTTTTTGGCGCTGATGTTTTCACCCGCTTGACCATCGGCAGACGCGGCGTAGATTAGGGGTCGGCTTATAAAATCCTTACCGCATAAGCAACCTTTTGTGATTGGTAAGGGTTATATATATATATATTTGTATTTTTTGTTATTTTAGTTGAGTTGAAACATTTCCTCCCTCCATCCCAACCCTTCTTTTTTTTTTTTTTTTTGGGAGATTTGCCAGATCGGTCCCAAGGTTTGTTGAAATTGCCAATAGTGGGGTAAATCAATACCTTGCTCAAATAGGACTTTGTAAAGGTATAATTACATTTTTAGCCCTATGTCTGCGAAATTTATGAAAACGGAATCCTTAATTTTATGCGATTTCGCTTTCTTTCTCCATTCTCCCATCTTCAACAATTTTGCTTTCTTTCCCATTCTCCCATTCTCCCATCTATTACATCTCCATTTTCCTTGTTCGTCTTCACTCATCATGTACCCAACTATTGAGGTGCTTTCTGGAACAGTGCCTTTCGTTGTTGCTACCTACATTTTGGTATCCCTATTGAGTACATATTCTTCTCGGAACTCGTTACATGAAGCATTTCCACCCATCATACCTATTCAAGGCAAGAAAAGATTATTTTCCATAGCCTCTTGAATGGTGCACTGTCAGTCGATTGTGACTATATTAATGTTGACCGATTTAGGTTCCCAATCTACTAAGGCTGTGTTGATTGATTTTGAGGGAGGAGTGATCTCAACTCCTCCTTCTTGCGAAGTTGATCGATTCACATGATTCATTTCCCTTTTATTATTTTTTCCATGTATCCAATCGATTACAGAGCCAATCTCGACTACTTCATTTTGGAAAGTTAGTCGGCTTACTTATTCGGTTAGTGTTTTGTCATTGTTTCTAAGAAAAGTGTCAAAGTTTACAAATTTATGCTTTTAAGGGGATCAATAGTCCCTGTCAACCTACTCAGGGCAAGGCTTCATACATGCATGCCTCGTAGTTCGTTTGGTAGCTGACCCCCACAATCGCTCTATCATATTGTCCACATGGTTTTAATTATGCACCGACCTTGCGGTTCGCTTGAGGTTTAGCCTACCTGATTTCTTGGGCATGACGACAACTAACCACAAGGTGGCAGATTTTGACCGTATATCCAGTATCCATATTGCTGATCTAAGCCCTGGTATGGTTATTGATATGAGTTAGAGCCCTGGTACGGTTATTGATATGAGTTATATTGGTCCAAGGGTAGCATTCGAAGCTCGTATCCATTTGGCTTATAATGGCCCTACAGATAATTCTAATTATCCGACACTTGATATTCTCACTAGAACAATCATAACCCCTTAAGGGAATTCCTAAGTCTTCTCTAGGACAAAGTAATTCTTGAGCCCTATTGGGTGTTGTGAGCTCACATTCTGATTAGTCCTGTTTTGGCCTTGAGGAGCTTACCCCCGTGATCAACTAATTCCTGATGAGTCTCTCCATGTTGGCTATCCATAAGGATCGTGACTTATTGACTATCGAGAGAGTCCATGGCCTAATCTTCCTCTAAATCCCTTTGAGGTATTAGGTGTAGTTTTGAAGAATCCTTCTTCGTCATCGAATCATCCTTTATTCCTGTGCTTTAGCTCTCTCTTAGATCGCAATTCTTCAAGCATCGGTCGGAAGGCTATAATAAACTAACTAGCTAGCTTACCTAGCAAGGCCTAAAACTCTCTGTCGATCTCATCTGTTAGGGTGTTGAGTTTGACACCAAATTTTTGGGATGTTTTGCACCAAGTATTTTCACGAACATGAGCTTTACTACTCTCACGGATATACAAATTTTCTCTCCTTTAAGGCAGGCTCCCACTATGGTTGCTAATAAATCTGTTGGTGGTATTTCTACCTTGACCCCAAGCTCGGGTGAACCATGTAGTCAGACTGGGTTTGGTGCATGTCTCACTCAAGAGGACTTTCACAAGCATTGAAGTAGGTAAACGATGAACAAATGTAACTCCTATTGATATGAAAATTGACAGCACAATATAGATATTTTACCCAATCTGAAGAAGCCACAACTCTTATATGAAGTGTCATCCCCAATAATATTGAGCAAGTCAATGACAAGATCAATGAATGAATCAAATTCAATCCTTAAGACCAAACTACAGACTAACTTATGATACTCGTACTCCTAAGATAACTCAAATTTGATGATGATGTTGAGATGCCTCATTTCTTTTGTTTATCACTTATTTATACCAGATTAGTTGGTTACAACATTTGCTTCACCTTGTAGGGTGGTTATTCAATCCCCTTTTTTTTGGTTTATCTATCCAACAAATATCTCCACTCTTCACCATGGTGCCAAATCCCAATCATGGGGGTGCATTGTGCCCCTGTAGGCAACGAACCACACGTAAGTTCATGGTTGCAGGTAGTGATCTTCATCTGTTATATACCAACAATTGAGATACGTGGCATAGCCAAACAAGACTCGGTTCCTTTGCTTTCAGGTTGGCAGTGTGCCTCGTGTCTTTACTTTAGCGGATGGATTCGAGATTAGTAGAATCTATGTGCGTTAAACTCGAGGAAGGGATTAAAAGTGGTACTAACAGTACCTAAATTGGGCTTACTCCAACTCGACTGAACTCAATCTATGTAAGTGAAGTTTCTTATATTGGAATAAGGGAATATAATGCATATAAATTGATGTATAATGAAACAACACCCAAGTTGCTTTGGAAAAAAGGTGAAAAAACTACTCGAAGAGATAAATATATGGTCATAAATAACACAAATTTATGAACAGTATGACAAAGGGTATACATAATGGCTCCAAGGGTTCAATTTCATCTCTTTGACATGTTTCCAACTCCCAATAGATGCAATTTATATAAGAAAATGGTGGTGGGCTACTCTTGGGCCTTCATATTACTAGCGGGCGGCCTTTGGCTAGTCTGATTGCAGCATCTATGATTATTATATTCTATATGAAAATAATATCTCCCACAGAGAAGATATTCATTTATTTTGTGCTAATAATAATAATAATAATAATTAAATATCATACCACTAACCTATTAAATGAAAATACATGAATATGTTAGAGACATTTCATATTCTCAATACAAATAATAAATATTAGGAAAGATAATTTTCTTATACTAGGAAAGATAATTTTTTCATACTAGAAAAGAGAATTTTCCTAATCTTCTTATACTAGGAAAGAAAAATTTTCTAATCTTATTGTGTAGATTTATGTAGATACGTTAGAATATTTAGTTGATTTGTGACCATATTCTATTGTAGACAATCACTCCCTTGAATCAGGGAGATTTCATTGTAACACATTATAAATACTCCTCATTGGAATACATAAATGAGCAAGTTGAGATTTTTCCCTCAATCTTGTTTTATCATGGTATCAGAGCATTAGGAGTTAGAATGATCCACCATTGTCATTGTCTCTCTTATTTCTTACTTTTATTCTCCATGGCTCATTCATTTTTAGATTCTTCAGATCTTGATTATAATCCTTAATTTCTCCACCCATCTGATAGTCCAAAGCTATGCTTGTCTCTCAACCCCTGATCAGTGATTATTTGCTACTTGGTCTCGGGCCATGCGTATGACGCTTTCAACAAAGAATAAAATTGACTTCATTGATGGTTCCTTGAAGAAGCCTGCTACCACTAATTCCTCTTTCACACGTTGGGAACGCTGCAATCACATGATCCTCTAATGGATTATCAACTCTATCACATCAGATCTTGCTAATAGTGTCATCTATGCTGACACCACTTTCGAAGTTTGGACAGATCTTCGTGATCGTTTCTCTCAGAAGAATGCACCACGTATATTTTAAATTAAACGAGCTATTGCCTCTCTCCAACATGAAAGTATCCCTCTTATTGCTTATTTTAATAAGCTTAAAATCTTATGGGATGAATTAGCTTCATATCAATCCCCTTCATCTTTTTTGTGTGGTGCCTTAAAAGAACTTTTAGAATATCAACAACAAGAACGTGTTCTACAATTTTTAATGGGCCTTAAGGATTCTTATGGAGCCATTCGTAGCTAGATTATTCTCATGGATCCCCTGCCCTCAGTGACTCGTGCTTATTCTTTTATATTACAAGAGGAAACACAACGTGAATTGCATGTTTCTCCTTCCAAAGTTGAAGCATCTGCATTGTTGGCTGCAAATAAATCTATGGGTGATTCATCCTACATCGATACCCATAGAAATGGTTGGTCTTGCCCTAAGTGTGATCACTATGGTAAACAAAGGCATTACACTTTTATATGCTACAAACTATATGGATATACACCTAAGCTGTCTGCTAATTCTGTTACTATGGAGACTACATCACAACCTTGCAACAAGGCTAATAGTGCATTATCTTCTTCTGATCTAGCAACAAGCACTGTGGTAGTACCCACCATCACTCCAGAACAATACAATCATATTTTATCTTTGTTAAGCAAAAAAAAAAAAAATACTTAGCCTTCAACCAACTTGGCAAGTAACATCATGTGTTGTTCTTCTAATTTTCTTACATCATCTACTTGGACCATAGATACTAGAACAACACATCACATGTCCTCTTCTACTTCTTATTTTTCCTCATCTGTTTCAACTAATAATTTTTCACCTGTTAAACTTTCAAATGGTAATCCGGTTCATATTTCTCATATGAGTTCTATTTTTCTTTCTCATTCCCTTCAATTAGACAATGATCTTCGTGTCCCTTCTTTTCATTATGATTTACTTTCTGTTAGTCAAATAACAAAGTCTCTTAATTGTTTTGTCACTTTTTCTTGTAATTCTTGTATTTTTTAGGACTTGTCAACGAAGATGACGATTGGTGTGGGTAAAGAGCAAGATGGGTTTTATCTCCTTTAAACCCCCCAAGTTTATGTTGTTGCTCACTTGCCAACCTTTGACTTATGACATTGGCGTCTTGGATAGCCATTTGCTTCACGGCTTCAAATTCTATCATAGTCAGAATCTTTTAATTTTAATAAATGTTCTTGTCATATTTGTTCACTTGCTAAATAATCTAGGTTGCCATTTTCTTCTAGTTCTATCTCCACTTCTTGTCTTTTTGAACTCATTCATTGTGATATTTGGAGAAGTTATAAAACACCATCTTTATATGAGACTCATTATTTCTTGATAATAGTTGACGATTTTTCCCGTTGCACATGGGTATACTTGATGCGTTTTAAATCTAAATCCAAATATTATTTAAAATATATATTTTTTGCAATGGTGAATACTTGATACACATCATCTATTCGTATGATCCACACTGATAATGGTTTGGAATTCTTTGATAAAGAACTTCAAAATTTATTTGTGGAGAAGGGAATTGTACACCAACACACTTGCATTAGTACCCCCCAACAAAACAGGGTTGTTGAACGTAAACATCGTTATTTACTTGATGTAGTTTTAGCCTTACATTTCCAAGCTAACATTCTTCTTTCTTTTTGGGGTCATTGTATCCTTGCTGCCACTTACCTTATTAATAAAATCCCAACTCCACTTCTCTTAAACAAAAGTCCTCATGAAGTCCTTCTTGGTAGGAAACCCACCTCTAAGCACTTATGAGTCTTTGGTTGTCTTTGTTTCGCTCATAATATCAATCATATTTCTCATAAATTTGACTAATGTGCCTAGGCTGGTATTTTTGTTGGATACCCATTCGGACAAAAGGATTTAACATATGACATTGAAAATAATTTTTTTATACTAGTCATGATGTGATTTTTCATGAATTTGTTTTTCTTCTCTAGGATCTTCCATCTCCACATCCCACTAATGCTTCTGTTCTTCCTCAACCCATTATTAATCAACCTATGCCTAAGCATAATAATGTTGCAGCTTCGCCTTCTTCATCTGACGTTCTAACCTCTCCTAACACCATTTATCCTATCATTCGCAAATCCACTCGCACACATAATCCTCCTTCTTACCTCCAAGACTATATCATTTCTTTCGCTGCTTATGGTCTTATCCACACTCAGTCTTCTTCTTAAAAAAACATGTACTAATTTTTCCTTAACTAATTTTATTTCTTATGATAAGTTATCTCCTTCATATTACACTTTTCTTGTTGTCATTTCTTCTTCTACAAAACTCATGATCTTTTCAGAGGTTGCCAAGCAACCACAGTGGCATGATGCAATGTCTGCTGAGATTGATGCATTTAAGAAAAATCAAACTTGGACCCTCACCACATTACCTCCTGGGAAGAAATTCATTGGTTGCAAATGGGTTTACAAAATCAAGTATAATTCTAATGGCACCATTGAAAGATACAGGACATGTCTTGTTGCCAAAGGTTACACTAAAAAAGAGGGTTTGGATTACAAAGAAACTTTTGCACATGTTGTAAAACTTGTCACTGTGCGTTGTGTTCTTACTGTGGCTGCAATCAAAGCTTAGTCTTTACACTAACTTGATGTTCACAATGCTTTTCTGCATAGCAATCTCCATGAAGAAGTTTACATGCGCATCCCACCAGGTTTTTCTCGACTGGGGGAGAATTGTGTGTGCAATTTGAATAAATCATTATATGGTCTTAAACTAGGTTCAAGAAATTGGTTTGCAAAATTTTCATGTTTTCTACAAGAGGCAGGCTTTCGTCAGTTACTAGCTGATTATTCTTTGTTTACTTTCCTCAATGATTCATCATCCACCTTTGTCTTGGTGTATGCTGACTACATAATCATCACAAGAAGTGATCCCAATGTCATCAACTCTTTGAAGGTATTTCTGAGCAATCGTTTTCAGATCGAAAATCTTGGGCCCTTAAAATATTTTCTTGGCATAGAGATTGCTCAATCTAAGCAAGGTATTTTCCTTAGATAACAAAAATATACTCTTGAACTCCTACATGGTGTTAGTCTCTTAGGGAGTCGTGTTGCTGAAACACCCATGGAACAACACCTCAAACTTACATCCTCTAACAGTGACATTCTCAAAGATCCTACTCAATATAGGAGGCTTGTAGGCCGTCTCATTTATTTAGCCATCACAAGACCGAATATTGTTTGCATTGTTCATATACTCAGCCAATTCATGTAGACACCTCATAAGGCTCACATGGATGCTGCCACCCATCTTCTTCGTTACCTCAAACGAACCCCAGGACAGGGTATGTTTTTATCCTCTTCCAGTCCACTTCAACTAAGAAGTTATTGTGATTTCGATTAGGCAAGTTATCCCATTTCTCTTCGATCTATAATAGGTTACTGTACCTTCCTTGGAGACAACCCACTTTATTGGAAAAGTAAGAAACAAAACATTGTCTCTCGTTCATCTGCAGAGGTTGAATATCATGCTATGACACAAACATGTTGTGAATTGCAACGGTTGAAATATATTTTTCAAGATCTCAACATTATACATAAGGACCCCATTCTTTTTATATTATAATAATAAGGTTGCTTTCCACATTGCAGCTAATCATAT
>JAOXJP010228700.1:0-11079 GCA_025762735.1 Platanus orientalis | reverse complement strand
TATATATACATTCCAACCTGTTCATTCAATTGCAACGGAAGACTTTCAACATTAAGCCATTATTATCACAACCACCAATTTAAAGACCCACATCCTACCCACAAGTTTGTCCAATAAGTTTGACATTAATTTATTAAACTAAATAATCAAACCACCATAAAATAATCATATCTCTAAAATAAAAATGTTGATTACAACTAAAATAAATCAAAATATAAATGCTAAAAATAAATAAGTTTCTCTCCAATAAACATAAATAAACCTATATAAACAATGCAAATAAAACTAAGTAAATCACAATCTCATAGCGGTCCATCCATCACTATTCATCAAAAATACCTATGAGATCCTGTTCTTCTCCTAAAAAACAAGTCTTGTTAGGAAAGGGTAAACATGAGACATACCCAATGACAATAAAATGTGATGGGTCAGACAAAACACGATTTGTTTTACATTTAAAAATCAGAAATAATTAAAGCAATAAGAGCAATATCAATAAACTAATGTATCTATCTATCAATAATAAAAATAATAATAGAAAATAAAGAATTATCTTCTATTGAACCACGATAAATTCCATATCCAATTACATTGCTCTTTAAGTCATTAATCTCTTCTATTTTAATTCATTAGTTATCTTAATTCAATGTGTTTCACTAGGTTCCTTTCAATGTCCACTATGTTTAAATTATATTCTCTTTAACTTTAAGTTTTCACTTGTCCAATAATGATGGGTTCAATAATAGACCTATTTCACCTATGTTTTGTCACTCAATGGTTGTGTACCAATAGCCAATATTCACCATTATTTAGTCACCCGGTGACCAAGTACCAATGTTACATGTATTGTTAATCCCAATGTTAAGGACGTGACAATATGCATATATCAAACCTAGTGCAAGGTTCCATTAATATGCCTCTTGATGGTAAGGAGTCCATGTAAAGAGTTCAATATTCAATGATTTATAATAGGTTCAATTACAATATTTCCAACAATTAAATTGTTAATGATTCACTATCAATATTCCAAATTTTCAATCATGTTCCACTAACATGAACAATGGATTCAATAAATTTTACACAGATAATTAAATCAATTTGCAGTTCTACAATATTACAATCAAAATATTTATCATGCTTTGAGTCAAAACACAAAATAGGATATTTGACCCTCTTAAGGACAATTCTATGAATAGGCAATTCAAAAACAACACTTGAACAATTCTGTTTTATCATTAAATTTATGAAATTTTATATTTTATATCTATGAATCCAATTTAAACTATAGATATCATAAAATTAGAGTTTAACAATTTCAAACAAAAACCAGGTTCTTGTTTAACCTAGAAAATCCTTGAAAAATCAATAGGAAAATCATTCAAAACAAGGAACAATGGTTTAGAAATCAACACATGTTAAAAATAACAATATTTGATTGATTAAATTCATTAAAACCAGATCTAAAGAGTTTTAAAACATGAAAAATAGAAAATTTAGAAAACTAGGGTTTCTCTTTCAAAAACAATGGAATTTTGTCAAAATGAAAGTAATAGAACGAATTCCTACGAATTCTATGAATCAAAACAACTCAAAGGTTATGTGTAATGATTATAATATGGATTGACAATAACTAGGATTGAATTAAAATTCAAATAACAAAAGAATCTAAAACTAGAGTTTAAAATTCAATGAAAACAATAGATTTAATCAAAACATGGAGTAGAAACGATTTCTATGAGTTCTATGAATCAAAACATATTAACGATTTCAAATCCCTCTAACTTGAATTGATGAAAAATTGTTTTAAATTTGATATTCTTCAAGCTTTTCTTTAAAATTCCCGACTTTTCTCCAAAGATCTCCAAAATCCCTTATTTTTTCTTCCTTCCTTAATTCTAATGAGTTTCAAGGGTTTGTAATTTGAGTTTAGATCGTTTTTATAGAGATAAGAGGTGTCCAAGTTGAGTTGAGAAACTTTTTCGTTCAAAACTTTCAAAAAAAAAAAAAACATAATTTTTGCATTTAATCACGATTTATTGACTTTTTGAGTTATTTATGATTTTATCACTATATTAAAAAGGCTCTAACTTTCTCTATAAGACTTTGGTTTTTGAACCGTTTATTCCATTGAACTTTAGACTTCAAGACATTTCTTTAGGTATATTTTTCATAATAAAATTATCAGGTTTACTATTTTTCATCTAATTTCAAAGGTTTCTTATATTTTAGGTCTATAATTATGTCATAAGGAAAAAAATAATTAAAATATATAAGAAAAATCTTGGGTATTGTAGTGATGGGTCTGTCCAACAACTATCTACAAGCTGTAGAGATGGTACAATGCATGGGGACACTTGAAAGGATGTTGCATGAGCATTGTATAAAGTATGACACGAGACTACCCATACTTAGCATAAATGTTAGCTAGTTGGCAGATGTTCCTAAGGCTAAGTTATAGGCCTTAGAAAAGGACCTAATCCTGTTAAAGAACGTACTTTAAATTGTTTCTATAGGGGTTGAAGCGGTGCACAAGGTTAGGATGCCAGAACCCAAATCGTTTGCTACTGTAAGCAGTGCCAAAGACCTTGAGGACTTCTTATGGGATATGGGGAAGCATTTCTAGGCTTTTCATACACATAAAAAGCCAAAGATAATGTTGTCCAACATGTATCTTGTAGGAGATGCACAGTTTTGGTGAAGAATCCACTATGATGATTATGTTGTTGTTGGGGCTAGCGATATACACTTAGAATGCATTGAAAATGGGACTAAATAGTTCCTACCATGCCACGTGGTATCGGCAGCATGCAAGTTGTTATGAAGAATCAAGCACACCAACACAATAAGAAATTATGTCAACAAATTCTTCTCTTTCTTGCTATACATAAAGAATATGTCGGAGGAGAACAAGCTCTTTAACTTTTTAGCAGGAATGCAACCTTGTGCACAAGCTGAGTTACACCACCAAGGTATGAAGGACCTTTCTTCAACCTTAGCTGCTACTGATGGTTTGGTGGACTACCAATAAAGGTGCAACAACAAGGTTAATAGGCCAAAGTCAAAAGACAAAGGCAAAGATGTCTCCATGGACATGCACAAGGGCCATGGTGGTGCTGATGTAGAATCAAAACTGAAGGCCAATGAACACCCAAGTAAAGGATGTCCAAAGAAGGAATGGTTGACATCACTGGTTGTGCAAGAGGAAGAGCATGAAGAGTGGGTACAAATGAACCCACTACAACTGTTGAGTGCGGTTTAGCAAGAGGAGATGTTGTTCAATGATGGATTTGCATGAGTATAGGCCAAGTAGGAAGCTTGTGTAGGCCTTGAAGGACACTGGTGCTGACCACAGTTTAGTGGTTGATCGAGTGGTGGAAAAGAAGAACAGTTGATGGACTATTTTTTATGAGTCATTATGTGCAATGGCTTGACACAATGCAGCCAAAATAATGTAGAGAACAACTTATACTTTAAGATTTTTCAAACTGCTCTTGTAGAAGGCAAGGCATGCAGCCAATAGATGATGTTCTAGAGTTTAGGTTTAATCCATCACAAGTGGTTGGGGGATGACCACAACATGAAGATGGAATAAAGAACCGAAGGACAAAATCTAAGACAGCTAAAAAGCTTACTAGAAAGCAAGGTTGGATTGGTTGTCATGGCAAATTGAAGAAGGGAAGATGTACTCAAAGTCGGCTTCAATAAGGGCATCAAATTTTCTGTTGGGGTTTGTCTATCAATACCCTAAAAATTGGCTCATCGTAGATTGACATGAGAAATCCAAGAAGGGGATTAACTAAAGTACCAAGGATAGTTGCAATAGGTTGTGCATCAAGGTTCAACACAATTGTGTGCATGGACAGGTGGTCCAGACACCTGGCTTAGGGAATCAATCATGGAGGCTGTTGGACTTGGGTGGCAATCATCACCATCATTACAGGTGAAAAATCTTTACTCATATACTTACTCCTTTAAAAAGAGATAAGATCTTCCTAACAAAGAATTACAGTGGTCGAAAATGGCTATCATGACCAACGTAACGGCTACTACAATGATATAGCATTGCAAGATGGAGCATTTGGGCATATACCATCACTCAAACAACCCGAGGAGAAGCAAGTTGATTGGCCAGTCAAGCCTAAATCCTATAGGCCACCATTGCCACGAAAGAAACCTGAAGTTCAATTATTTTAAATTAGAATGAGGTACCATGTAGTTATGAACTCCCAAAAATTATATTTAGGGAGAAAATCCAATCTATGGTTGAATACATTGGCCACTCTAGAGAGACATCGGCCAATGATTTTTTGAAATTAAGGCTATTTACGAATTCGTTTGTGATTTTAGATTTTGTAGCATGCATAAATATGCATTTTAATTTGGTTCTAACATGACAATTAAAGAAGCCACTAGATGCCGGCTTATTACTATATGTTATGTTTCTTCAAATTTCAGTTGAAGTTGAATCCACAACATTAGCCATAACCGATGAAAATCATTTGATTAAACATCGGTTAGAGAAAAAAATGAAATGACCGAAAATTGGTCACAATTGGAAAACATTGGCCGATTTTGAAAAAAATGAAAATGATTTACAATTTCAGCCAATATTTGAAAATTTCCGGTCATGATTAAAATATTTTGGCTGTAATAAAAAAATCAGTCAAAATGATGACCGAAAAAGGGTTAGTGCTTAAAGAAATTGGATGTATGTGATGAAAGTGAAATGATCTTTCAATCTCAACCATATTTGAGAAAATTTTGGCGACAATTGAAAATTTTTGACCGTATAAAAAAAGTCATAATTGGAAAATCAGCCAAAGTTGATTAAAAGTTTTTTGATCAATTGAAAGATTGATTGGTTAGAAAATAAGATCAGTCATAAAAAATGACAAATAAAAGGCCATCAATTTTGGTTCACGATATCACGTCTCTTTAAATTTTTACAAATTTAAAGAAACCAGGGGGGGAATGTTGACACCAAAAAAGTGCAACACATTCGAGAACAAGGCATAGTTGGCACCAAGTCAAATCTTGAAGAGTTTTGAAGATTTTGAACTCTTTAAAACACTGCCACATGGCCCACAAAAAGAACAATAAGTTGGGGGAAGATGGAAACCACTAGATCAAGACATGTGGTAGGGGTAGATCCCAATGATCAGATGCTTCCAAAACAAGGGCAGGTGGAAAACAGAGAGAAAAAACTTGGATAAGAGTCTTCACATGTTGCTATCTAACTTCCTATCTACCAAATCTTAGCAAAAGGGGGGGAAACGTGGAGAAAAGGCAAAAAATCAAAGAAATCTGGGCGTTAATTGTAGCATGAAAACTAGGTCAAATGAAGAGGTGCCCAAAAGCAGAAGAAAATCACAATGCATAGGTGGGATTATGTGGATGCTCTCATCAGTAAACACATAAGGAGAATCATTTTCAAGTTCAGAAGTGCAGGAAATAACGAGGGCAACTTCCATGACAGTGAAATCATAGAAAACATGGTGTCCACTGCCCAGAAAACTCTATAAATAGAGAAAGACGGTGAAGAGAAAGGACACCCCATTAGCATTAACAAAAATGTCTATCAATTTATCCACCTATAATGAATTTATCTTTTTTACTTTAACCCATATCACTATGGATTAAATTTTGGTCTGTATTTGTCATCAAAAAGTTCTTATGAACTTAGCATACAAATTTCAACCAGATTTTATATATCTCCACCCCATAATTTGTCATTAACCAACTCTTATAGCTTGACATACAAGTTTTAGTCAGTTCTGACAAACTTCGATCTGTATCTTGGCATCAATAAGTCTCAAGTAGTTCGGTATTTCAAATTTCTGTTTGATTATCAGCTTTGTAAGTGATTCATTTATGTATTAATGTTCATTTACTTAGCTTTACTTGATTTTACTTCATATTATTGTTTTTTTGTGTGAAATGTAGTGAAGTCTTTGTTCTAACAAGGCAAAAATATCTCATTTGGAAGGCAATACCCTCCTCTTCCCAAATCGCCTAATTTCATTTAAATCAGTGAATGGACAAACGACCGAAAAGTTCTTTTTGATATGCTTATTGTCTGCTTTGGCACTTGGGGTTGTAGGGAAAACCAAAACCTGTGCCCATGTGGCAGTGGCATGCCCGCAAACCATTTTTCAGCGAAAAATACTCGATTACAAATTGAATCCTATTCATGTCCATTATTGGGTACTCAAAATTACTTAAGTACATGAAATAAAAATATATTAATGGTAATTCACTTATATTTGTTGATCCTTAGCATTTTCTTAAATATTATTTTTTTATTATAAGCTTATCACTTTCAATACTTTTTTATCTTAAATGTCAAAATATAAAATATCTGATTAAATAATAGATATTCAGCAAGCCAAATTTGAAATCATCTCATACCTAGACCCAACCCATTGACATCCTAAAAGGAACTATTGGTTAGTAGATATTAAAGTTACTAGTTAGGGAGCAAAGTTTTTTTCCCAAATTTGTGTGTTCCCATGTGTTACCACACCACAAGCTAACACGTGGGGATGGGGGTGTGTTTTAAAAAACCCCACATGTCAGCCCATGGTGTGGTAACACAGGGAACACGCAATTTTGGGAACTGAAAATTTGCTTCTGATTAGTTATGCACTATCTAGCCAAGTTGGTTCTTCCCCCCAAAAAAATTATTTTTAATGATGATTACCTTTCTGAATATTAACTAGATATTAATTAGCTAAAGAGTACTATTAAAGTTCACATGATCAAATCTAATTTAAAATTTAACATAATACATAATTAAATATTACCAAATAAATTTTTTGCTGTCTCGTGATTTTTAATATCTAAAAGTAACTAGAGATGGTGAATCTAAAAATATTTTCAAGTAGTTAAGATTTAAAAATATGATTCAGTTTTCCCAAATATTTGAAAATTTGTGGACAAATTTTCAACAAATTTTGGTATTTTATTTTAGTCCCACAAAAATAAATAAATAAATAAAAATAAAGGAGAGAAGAGAAAAGGATTTTGCAAAATAGAGCAGCAAAACCAAAATTTTCAGTTTATCTTGTATCAAGTATTCTACTTTGCATATCTTTGTAGAGGGTGTTGGGCTGCTCTAGCTGTTTAGAGAATACATTTGTCGATTTTAAACATGCAAAAAACTAACCTTTTGCTAAATCAGCTTGCATGCTCATTAGAGTCGAGAGGTCTTTTGTTCAAGTCTAGCTCACCCACTGTCCACCAAAATGAGGGGTTTTTTTTATGCAGTTCATCAAGTATCTTGCTGCTCTACATTTTCATGAATCTTGTTTTGCCTACCCTTTGATTCAAGTCCAACAGATATCAGCATAGTTCTACTATGATGTTTATTTAATTTTAATCATGTGAGGAGTTCCGTGAGACCAACTTTTATTAACTCCATTTGTGTCCTTTGCATATGTAGTATAAGACAATTTAACATTTTTAAAGGAAAAGATTCTTTTTTTGCATTAGATGCCATCTTGCAAAGTTGGTAAAGTTTGCAGGCATCTTACTAAACACCTGGAATCAAACCCGTCTCTATGTACTAATAAACTAACCACTAACGTTTACCTATCCAAAAAAGAAAAAAGAAAATTGGTCGAAATAAGTTTAATCCCACTTTGCCGGAGGAAACCCACCATTCTTCCCTTTTAAGCTCAAGTGGTGTTAAGTTATAAGTGAAGACTCTGTGTGATGACACACACATGTGCATGCATGCAGTGTGCCATGTTGTATTGTATTGTGTGTGAGCACGCATGAGAGTCAAGTCCTCAAACGCAAAGGTTGGAACGCTTCTGGGGCTTACATATTTGTATGTCAAAATTTCTCATCCAATTATGCATATTATTGTAGAAATAATACCTAGGTGGTTATTAAATTAAATATTTAAATGGTTATTTATCAAAGGAGCACATGAGCATAGGTGGTTATTCTATGATAATTCAATCTAGTTCAAGTTGTTTTTTTTTAGGAATGCCAATCAAATATAGTTTAATATATAATTTGATCTTTTATAAGTTTATTCAGTAATTTATCTATGGTCACTATTAATAATATGGACTCTTATGCTCTTGTAACATCAAACATATTTGAGCTGTTATGTTTCATTTGGATATACTTGTCAGAGCCAACTTATGACTTATCAGGTTCCAGAAGTCATTAGTAGGTGCATTTGGGTGTTTGGTTAGAAAATAAAAATAACCTTAAAATAAGTCAAAAGTAGCAGAGAGGAAAAGGATCCCATTCAGGATGCTCATGGTATAAGTAGAAGTCACTACTTCTGCACAAGTTGGACGGAGTTAGCAAGTGCCATCTTTGAGAGAGAGAGAGAGAGAGAGAGAGACTTAACATCAGCATGCTTGACTATTATTATTGTTATTAATTATTATTTTAGAAAGGGTCTTATTGATTACTGATTACTTGTTTGTAGGCGAAGAGGATTTTGAACCTAAGTCTACGGCATGAACTTCCATACTCTTTATCAAAACCAAAGCTGGCGTTTTCAAAATTTTGGTGATTCCACTAGTAAGGTAAACCCCTAAACCTACACCCAACTCAATGTTTAAAATTTGGAAGAAAATGTTCTGTGATGACAAAATGTTTGTAGTGTTTATGGTGAATAAAAAGCTGACATGTGCCGTGTTGGGGGTTAAAAACATCCAAAAAAGTGTTCATATGAAAAAGTAGGTGTTCAAAAAGAGATACCAAATTCAAAAATACATCATGTGCCAATCAATGGCATGCTTACAGAGGTCTGTGTCAACACAAACAATCATTCTCCTTAAAATTTGGGTTGAGTTGTGACCCTAAAATAGCATAATCTTGCATACCAAAATCATCAAACTAATAGCATATGTCTGTTATATCATATATAATTATAAAAGCTAATTATAAGGGAGACTCAGATATTTAACATAATTTATCTATTTAATGCCAAAGTGGATCTATATCCAAACAACAGGTTTGTAGATTTTTTTCTTTTTTATTAAGGCAACCACATTTTTAATTTCTGTTGTAGATTGCAACAAATTGGTGATAACTTGAATAGCTGGAAGTATCCAATCACAATGTAAGGTTTGAGATTGGTCCATTCGAGAGGCGACCCATCACTTAATATGGGTCCATTCAAGAAGTGGCCCAATGACCCATAACTTAATATGGGTTATGTTAAGGATTACTTAATCCACAATCCCATGATGAAAATTTAATTAAAAGAAAAGGCAAACAAGAATGAACACCACGAGAACATACAATTTACATGGAAAATCCCAAATCTGGAAGAAATCCCTGGGCTGCAGAAGTTCCACCATGCTCGAAGAAAATATGTGCAAAAACGCTTACAACCCTAATAATGGAAAAAAAAAACATATAAATACCCCAAGGAATTTAGGGTTAATCGACCACGATGTAAACCCCCCCCCCCTCCCGTGGTGTTGTGGCTTGATTACTAGTACCTCCTTGGGTCATCCATAACATCAAGCTCCACAAAATAACATGTTAAAGGCAGTATGACATGGCTGGTAATAGTTGAACAACCAAATAGAAAAATAAAAATGGAAGCACTCAGATACATAACTTGGAGTTAAGTGGTTGTGATTATCTATGAATAGATCAAATCCCAAGCTAGATTTTGGTGATATTTTTCTATAACTACATTTCTGAACTTGTCAGCAATTTTCTTTTGGAATGCAAGGTCACTGTCTTTTTCTATGTAGGCAACTCAAAATGATGGTTCTAAGAAAAAATATTATACTTACAGTAGAAAAGTGTTGTTCAATAGAAATTACTTATAATTAAGATTTCCGTACATGTTTACAAACTAGTGAGAATGAGGAAAATGAAACATATAGGTGTAGATCATACTAGAGGCATTAAAAGTGAGTATCAAAGTTTCCTGATGAATGACAAAGAGATTAAAGAGAAGTGATTGGATTATTTATGAAACATATAAATTGAAGACTACTTAGGGAATGTCAAGTTTAGGAGGCTCACAAAATCACTAGTACTACACCACCACCCTCTCTTCTTTTGATCAAAATATCCTAAATACCCCTTCTACCTCTGAAGAAATTAAAGAAGTTGTAATTAGTATGGAAAGTTGAAGTCTTCTGGGCCTAATGTTTTTCAACCTGGGTTTTTCCAACAATGCATACTAGGATATTGTTAGAACTGCCCTTGTCAATGCCATTTTAGAATTTTTCAACTCGGACATTGGAATTCATCAAATTAATCAAACCCTCATAATTCTCATCCACAAAGTAAATCGTCTTGAAAATGTGACCCAATTTTGTCAAATATCATTTACAATAACTCTTAGGACCGGTGAAGTCCATGTGGAAAAGTTATAAGGGCCTAGAAATCCCTATTGTAGTAGCCTTTTGTGGGAGACACTTGTTTGTTTGCACATTTGATAACCTTTGTACAAGGGGTTGTCAATCTTACTTAACTTAGGAAGATCCTTGACTATTCCCTTATTACGAAGTTTGGCAAGGTCTCTAAAGTTGAGATGACCTAATCTTTGATGCCAAAGATTGGTCTCATTTTGTTGGGATATTAAACAAGTGTTCATCACTTGGGGGTGAGGATTTATAACATAGCAATTGTCATCTGTCTTAATTCCTTCGGCAAGTATTTTGTCATTGTGAGGTTCTTTAATGATACATTCATCTTTACCAAATTGCACAAGGTATTCTTTGTCACAAATTTGACTTATACTCACCAAATTATTAAGTAGTCCTTGCACATATAAGGCTTCAATGAGTTGTGGAATACCGGGGGCGACTATGGTCCCAACCCCTAAGATCTTGGTGGTGTTACCATCACTAAAGGTAACATATCCACCATGTGTTTCCACAAGATGAACAAACAAATTTCTCTCGCTAGATATGTGCCTTGAGCACCCACTATCAAGGTACCATTTTGATGAACTTTTGGCTCTAAAAGTGGAATAAATGACCAAACACTTGGTTTCTTCCTTTCTCACTGTCAGCACCCAAATTTTGACTCAAGGCTCAGATGATTTCATTACAACATGGGATGGAACCAAGGTCTAAACCCCCT
>JAOXJP010228699.1:0-11079 GCA_025762735.1 Platanus orientalis | reverse complement strand
CCCCAGAGACGTCTTATTTCTTGTTTTACCAACCTACCTGCCTACCCAAACTCTCTTCCACCATTGTCACTGTAGAAAAGTGTTTTGAATACGCTCAAGCCGTGCGCAACCCAAGTATGGTATTTAAGCCATCTAACGGTTTATGGTTCATTGGGAATATGAGTTTCCTATCAAAAGATGGTCTTGTAGATTTTGGAAGCTACAAAAAACTTGTGGAAACGTAGTTATAAAAAAATAGTACAAGTTAAGACTTTGTAGAGAATCAAAATCTATTTTGTGTGGAGAGTTCGTAGTGTTTTACTTTTAGTTTGGTACTTGCCGTTGTATATTTTATAATCTCTTTGTTCTCCGTTTTAGTAAAAATAATTAATCATTTTCGTTCGTGAAAATAGGTATGAACCATGCTAAATATTGTCTCTTGTGATTATTTTTTGTCGTTTATTGTTTTCTCGTTTGTTTCACACGCATTGCATACTTGAATCAAATCTGTGTTTGTTTCATTGTGTTGTTTTGACACAACAATTGGTATCACAATTTTAGGTTGTTATAAGTTGATGTTAAGAATTGTTTCTGTTCATAGCACAGGGTCCTTTTGGATTATCAGTCGCTAGTTGCTGTTGGTTGTTGTTGCGAGTTGAGGATTTTTTTATTTTGGAGATTTTACAATAATGGCTACAAGGTTCAAGATTCAACAAAAAAAAAGGTTTTTTGCTGCTCGGGAACACCGTTCAAGGTTGAGCAATTTTGTCTTCTACACCATATTCAGGTATACTTTGTACATAGTCGTGGCATAAGTGAATGGGTCACATGCGTGTAAAAGACTTAACATATTTGAGCAAGTGGGGTGGTTTGCTTTATGGTGAGAAGTTTGGGTTTTGTGAGGGTTGTGCTCATGAAAAACAACATGCAAGTGTTACTTTTGGTGATTTTGTTTTGCTGCGTCCAAGCAAGTTGGTTGAAGACAGAGATTCGGATATTAAGTTGAAGGTGTTGACACCCAAAAAGTGTATGCGAATGGGAAATGAAATTCTCATTCGCCACCTTAGTGATGACGAATGGAGATTTGTATTGTCATTTACCACCATTTTACTGATTTTAGTTAATCACGTTCAACACAAAAGTATGTGCGAATGGACTGTTCATGCTTGCGCACTGTGGAAACCAGAAACTGAAAGTTGGTTTTATCTCTTCGCAGGAAGATTATTTTGGATAATCCCGACTCTTGTGAGTCCCTTAATAGTCTAGAAGACGAAAAATGGTAGATTCTTGCATAGAAGGATCTCCTTAATCATTGGGATAAGATTTCAAGGGATCTCATCTGAATAGAAACGATATGGAAGAGATAGAGTTCTCCTCAAACGAGAACTCTTCTCTAAACTCGTTTCTATAGTCTATAAATACCTATATACATACACACAGAGGATATACAAAAAGACACGAAAAGAAAACCTACAAAAAGAAAAAATAGGAGAGAAAATTGAAACAAAGGTTCACTACAAAGCTAGCTATATTTGTTTCTTGAAGTTTTGAAAGCTACCTCTCTTCTAAGGAGGAGGGAGCACGTCCATTATACCTCTGCAAACTCCCCAGAAAGATATCATATGAAGCTTGAAGATGAATCAAGTTTCGAATAAGTAAACTTAGTGGTGAACAAACAAGTGTAATCCATATACCTATATTTTAAAGAGCATCTCTACTTTCCTCTTTCTTCTTTTCTTTTACATGGTTGTATTTGTATTTTGTGATACATAATTTAAAGATAATCAGATGTTGGTTGTGTTAAACGACTGTAATTAACAAGTTCATCGAACTTGGAATTTAGCTCCCCACTCATAAAAATAATAAATTAGCCTATAAAATGGCTAAATGATTTATCCAACGAATTTCTCCTCATACATTAGGTTTGAAATTTGGTGTTACAGAAAGTGGAGTTGGAGTGTGGTACTCTTATTTTGTTGGGACTTAAAGATGTTGTTTCAAACCCTATTCCCATTCTAGAAGTTCAGTAGCATGAATGTGTGCCCAATTTGGATGATAACCCTCAAATCAGATTCGATTTTAAAAACATGCTTGCGAATGCATTTAGTGTTGAAGAGTCAGCGGATATGTCAACAACGTTGGGTTTAGTGATTAAGTTCAAGGGTGGCTTGGACTCTATCAGTTTGAAAAGAGCTGATTGGGTACCCTTTGGGGTTTGGTGGAGAAGAAGATCAAGGAACTTTGTTCAATTTTGGTTTGGTGGAATTCAAGCTAAGGTGGAGATTTGTTTGAAAGTGTCTTGAATACACACAACTTGTGAGCCGTGTGCAACCTAATTAGCCAAGGAAACTATTGGTGGGGAAAATTCATCTTTCCTCACATTGTCTCGGGTATGGGTACCCTAGGGTACTGTGCCAGGTTTGGTACATGCCTCAACAAATAGGACTTTCCTGAGACTTTAAAGGGGAAGAATCGAAAAGAGACCAAACTTTGTTAATCCAACTGAATGGTAGCACAATACAAATGTATCAGTTGACCTAAGGGATCATGAACCTCTTTAGAAAAGTCACCCTACTTATATCAAACAAGTTGATGACAAAAACTAGGAATGAACTGGGTTCACCTCTTCTCGAACTAAGTTATAGACAAAGTGTTACTCCTACTCCTAAGATAGACCTACTCCTACTCCTAAATAGAAATAAAATTTAATGTTCATGTTGGAGAGTTTTTTTTTTCTTCTTCTTGCCCTTTTATACCAAGCCAAACAGTTACAATGGCTGTAACTTCTTCTTCACGTTGTTGGGCGGTTTCTTCCACTTTTCACTCCTCTTCGTTGTTGTAACCACTTTCTCATATTGCAGTAAGTGCCCGTAGTGGAGTGCGTAGTGGCCTCGTCTGGCTCGCTTCATGTAGAATGTGATTCATCTTTGTTGTATGCCGGTTGTCATGACATGAATCGTGCGTAGTGGCCTTCTATATGGCTTTATTTTTGGATCCATTAAAATTCACGTGTCGTCTCTCTGTAGATGAATTTTTAGGATAGTGCCAACAAATTCCCCCTAACACGTGTCTAGTTTAGATCTTAACTAGGCGTGTGTGACATTCTTTTGACGCTTCGAATTCATGTACCCGAATTACATTGATTACTTTTAGTGGTCCGCATTTGAGGATCTAACTGATTTGTCTAGGATGAAATATCCTCTGGTATTAACTGTTTCCTGGATTTGCCCAACTTTCGATAATCTCAAGCAGAATGAACGATGGCTTTTGCATGGGAAGTCAAACCATCTTCGTTGCTTTCTGTTAACCCTTTCCTCAGTGGGTCTATAAATACCAACTTTGAGGCATCAGTTTGTGATCATCCCTCTTCTACATGATTGCATCTTATCTTCTCTACAATCATATCATCAGACCTCGATACTCTAAAGTGGTTTCAAGCTTTGTTAAATGGGGTAATTCCCCTTTTTGGCCTGTACCTAACACTTGGATTCGCTTGCTTATGAGAATGTTTGATGTTAACTTCTCACGCCATGTCCTAAGCTTAAACCACCACCCCACGGCTGGAGGCTAGTCTTCTTGCCTTTGATCTCCTCGTTCTGAGGAGCAAGAGGATCACATAGATTCCTCAGCTTACCCTGGCATACATCCTAGGTCGTGGAGGAGTGCTTTACGTGTGGGGATAATGCACCATCTGCACCTCTGGAGATATGGTTTCCCCCTACATGTCTCCTGCCTCCTACGGGCGTCATAGTTCTGTGAAAGAGACATTTGCTGGGTGATGTGTATTAACCTAAGCCTCTTCCTTTGTTCTCTTCACTTAGACCCATTGCTAAGGGACTCCTGAGGTGGCTTCTAGAGGATAACAAGTGGTGGCATACAGGTTATTCATAAGCCCGTGTTTTACCCCATGTTCATCGCCAACTCTTGCGCTTCTCATTGATCGGGCAATTCTTGTTTTAGGAAGCGACGGACGGTCTCGACTTGAGCCATTGGTATTTCCATCGTCTCGCTTTTAAGGAAATTTTTGCCCTTAGACATTGTTTGTCTCGAGAAAAGTCTTTGTAATTTTGAACTTATATATATATAATGAAAGTTTTACTCGGACATTTTTTCCCTTGGATTCTTTTTCTTTTCATTATACTCAGTTGCATTAAACTATCTTTATTGTGAGACATTTTTTGCCCTTATACAAACCACAACGTTTGGCTCATATCAATTGGGGTAGGACATTTTTGTCCTCGAATTCCTAATTCTTTTAATACAGTGGTCTGCGCTACTTTAAGAACTCACCATCGAGTCCCTCTTCAGTATGTTCAAGTTGATGAATATCATTATCCAAAGCTTTGTTGCCCTGAATTGGTTCTCTCGTGTCAATGATCATCTCGTTATACTTAGATTCTTTGCTTTCAAGGGCAATATTGGCCCCCAAGGTGCCTTGTTGGGTTTGTCTTTCCTAGGAATCTAACCCTCTATATGGCTCAAACTATCTTGATCAACTATTTTAAGTCCCCAAAGTGTTATAGTGCTAGCGCTAGATTCTGTGGTAGTGAGACTTTCAAAGGATAGTCCAGCTCTGATGTAGGACTTTTTAAGATTAATCTCTCCATTTTTCATCATGTTCCCTGAGTCGTGGTGACTATCTTTGCCATCATAGAACCATCTTACTTGATTATCCCATATTAAGTCGACAATAGTTGTGTCGACCTCCATTGGCTTCGAGATTATAGTGACTCATCCCTTTTGGGTCATCAACTGGTTCTTGTGCTTGATTGCTGTCTGACATTTCTTACTGGTCACTTTGCTAATTGTGACTGTATTAATGTCCATTTGTACTAGGGCATGGTTGGACTCAAATTCTTTTGCTTGCACACCATTCAACATGTCAATTCTCCTTCCTCCTCATTTGACACCTTTGTTAGTGCCATCGACTCAGCCTTAATTAACTTATCAAGGGTTTTGTCTTCCTCCTGATACTTATAGGGAGTTGATCAGCTGGTAAGCTCGATTGATGGCCCTTTAGAGTAGCGAAGTTTATTGTCGATTTCAACAACATTAGGTTCCCCAAAGGACTGGTTGTCCTTGTTTGTTGATTCGATATATGCTTTATGCACTTGTTGCGAGGTATGCTTAGCACAGACTTCATGTGGCTATCTTCTCTTTTCATTTTTTGATCGTTGTCCACACATTGACCATGTGACTCGACTATCACCTGGTCAGTTTGTGGGCTCGAGTTCCTTTCCCATGTGCCTTTGAGACGGTATACTTTGCTCATAAGAAGGATGTTGGTCTTTTAATCCCACATCCCAGTATGACTGTACGTGGTTGTTTTGTCTCGAGGGATTACCCTGAGGCATACGACTTACACTTTCTAACACTTGAATTCCCTTTTAAGAACATCTCGTGTCATTGGAATTTTTTTTTCAATTATTAAGGAATTTTTTAGTGTTCTTCAGAAAGTTGGGGTTTCTCGTACCTTTCTTCATGAAGAACCTTTTATGCTTGATCGAGTCAATTCTATCTCTTTAGAACATGATCTTCATCGCCAACCATCTTTCGAGGAGCCTCCTCATATAGATGTCTAGTGGGGTGTTGAGTTGCTAGTCATCGAGAGGAATTCATGAGGTTACCAAATTTCCTTTCTTCAAACCATCCCTTCATGTTTTGCCTTGGACCCTTTTCACACAGGCCTTGTTCGACCATCATCCTGAAGATTATAGCAATCACCTTAGTAAGCCTGTCGAACGCGTTTGGTCCGTCGCTGAAATTTGGAGACTTCTCGCGCCTTCCTTGGAAAGGATCGCTCTTTTTCTCTAAGGTATTGGAATTTTCTTCCCTTCAACGTGTTCTCCCACTGTGGTTGCAAATCTCTATGTTGGTAAAGAAATTCATCTTTCTTCATGTTGTCTCGGGTATGGGTACCTCGGGGTACTGGGCCAGGTTTGATACATGTCTCAACAAAGAAGACTTTCTTGAAACTTAAAATGAGAGAAGAATAAAAAAGAGACCAAACTTTGTTAATGCAACTAAATGGTAGCACAATACAAATGTCTCGTTTGACCTAAGGGATCATGAACCTCTTCAGAGAAGTCGCCACACTTGATATCAAACAAATTGATGATAGAAACTAAGAATGAATTAGGTTCACCCCTTCTTGAACCGAGTTACAGACTAAGTTAAATTATTCATATTCCTTGATAGAAATAAAATTTGATGTTGATGTTGAAGAGTTTTTCTTCTTCTTCTTCTCGCCCTTTTACACCAAGTCAAACAGTTACAATGGCTATAACTTCTTCTTCACGTTGTTGGGCTGTTCCTTCCACTTTCCACTCCTCTTTGTTGTTGTAACCACTTTCTCATGTTGCGACAGGTGCCAGTAGTGGAGTGCAGAGTGACCTCACCTGGCTCACTTCGTGTAGATAGTGATTTACTTTTGTTGTATGCTGGTTGTCGTGACACATATTTTAACACTTGTTTCGTTACGTGTCCTTGTTTATGGCTCTATTTTTGGATCTATTAAAATCCACGTGTCATCTTTCCGTAGATGAATTTTTAGGATGGTGCCAAAAGAAACCGTCTCTTTTGGAAGTTTGCTTATTTGTGGCTTTTAAGCCACTTAACGGTTTAAGGTTTCTTAGGTGTGTGAATTTCCTATAAAATGATGGTCTTGTGGGTTTTGGAGGTTGCGGAAGTGTATTTGTAGAAGAGCAGCACAAGTCAAGACTTTGTAGACAAGCAAGAACGTATTTTGTGTGGAGAGTTTGCAAGGTTTTACCTTTGGTTTTGGAACTCACCGTTGTGCATTTTTTAATATCTTTGTTCTTCATTTTAGTGAAAGTTATTGATCATCTTTGATCATGGATGTAGATCATGGATGTAGGCAGGTTTGTCGAACTAGATTAAATATTGTCTCTTGTGATTGTTCATTGTCGTTTATTGCTTTCTTGTATTGTTACACGCGCATTGCATATTTGAATCCTAACCATGTTTGTTCCGTTGTGTTGTTCTGTCACAACAGTCAACGTCTTCTCCCTCTTTCTTTTTTTATCTTTTTTTTTTTTTTTTGATAACCAAGGTATCCAGCCTCTAAATTAAAGCACCTAGTTAAATCCTTGGGGCATATGGACCCACTGCTTCTCCCACATTACCATGTAAATCAATTTTTTTAGAGGGAGGATTGGATATGCTCCTCTTATCTAACGCTCCTCTCTGCACCCTGTCAGGGGACAAGCACATCAGTGCCGACAAGTGATATGCGCCCCCTCGAAAAGTGAACACTTTTCAGTGCTGATGTGCCCGGCCCTTGACAGGGGGTGGAGAGGAGCGTTAGTTAAGAGGAGCGGATACAATCCACCCTCGTTTTTTTAACGTCCGAGAAAGTGGTCCCAAGGAAGTGCATTTCGAACTCAAGACCTCCGCTTCTTGAAGCGTGATCCTAACCAATTGTGTTACCACTTGAGGTCACTATCATTGTCTTGAAGCATCAGAGATAGTGATGGAAAACTAGAATCCCTGGCTCCGGCCTTGTGACGAAAATTTTTTTGAATTTTGAATCTTGAATTTTTGTGGTGATCAATTTTCAATCGGTTTCAAGGGATTTGATCAGCTCGAGCACTCTAGTTTACGGTGTCAATTCCCCCCCCTCCAAAACAAAAAATAAACACAAAAAATCCATGTCATAAAGTACACTTAAGTGCTTGAGCTGATTAAAAACCTTTCAATTCACTGACAAGGAAAGGCTATCATGGCCATGTTTGGAAATACACTCAGAACATGCACAATAAATTTTAGTCACGCTTGACATACACTAAACTTATTTAGAGACATTCTTATGAGCCTATCCAAGGTATTGTAATGTGTCCTGTTTATCAAATATCAAATTCGAGTCCAATGTCTGATATTAAAAACCCTTGTGTTGTCTCTCTTTGTACGTGAAGGAGAAGAAGATTGCGATATGAAGTTTCATTTTGAATAGCGATTGACTTCTTTGTTTGAGAATGACTTTAAGACATTTTTGAAGTTCATATAAAAGGTTCCCAATAAAAAAATATGATTCAAGGGTGAAACATGGGTTGAGAGGAAAGCGAAAGTCATGTTGAGAAGCTTTTGTGAGAAAAGGTGTAAAAGGTTTGGGTAATTATCTAGGTTTTGTTTTTTGGTTTCTAAAAAAGAGTATAGAATTGATAAGAATTATGTAACTCTTTATTGTCTCACTTAGTAGCACTCGGATATCTGTCATCTTGCTGACGCGCGTGAGGGTTTTGCCAAATCACATAAATTTGTCTTTTTGTTTATCTATGCGCTTGTTCAGTTATGTGTTACATTGTTTTTTTCTGTATTGATCCATGATTAGTGAAAATTCAAACCCCACCCCTATGAGATTGGAAATTGGTATTAGAACTTTTAGTTTGTGTTTAAGAGGAAAAAGAAGAAGACATTAATAAAACGATCCATTTATGCGAGATAGAGATTCAAGTTTTATTTTTTTTCTTTCTTATTTTGATTCAAGCAACGTTATCTCTTAGGGTCTCATGTTACTTCTGAAAATCCATGAGTAAATTCACAATAACAATAATAGGCTCTTTTTTTTTTCCAGATTCTCAATTGAAAAGTTTGACCAAAAAAGATAGATTCGGTAAGTTGAGAAGATAGTTTATTGATCCAGTACATATGAGAAATTGTTGAGAAGATAGGGTGGTGACGAACATCTCAATGCAACAATGCTAATACAAAATTGTTGAGAAGATAGTTTATTGAGCCAGTACATATGTGGAAGACAAGTTGAAAGATATAAGGTTGAGAACAATCATCACATACTGTAATGACAACCTCCGTACAACACCTCTAACGGAACTAACATAAGGACGGGAAAATGAATTTCGTATCTAATTTTATAAACATTATACATGTCATTTTATGGATATTTAGAAAAATTCTATGAATCATGTTGGTTTATCAGACTCGCTGAAAATGTCTATTGCAATTAAATACCAAGCCATTGACAAGATTAAAGCAATAGAATTGTAAGAAGGATTGTAGAACTTATGAATTTAGGCATTCTGTTAGACTGACATTCGAATGTATTTTCCATGAATTTGATTCCGTTGGACTGGCATGCTAATGTATTTTCCATGAATTTGATTTGCCTTTCTTTTGGATCAATTCCTTAGAGCTTGAGGCGTTTGCAGTAACCAGATTCTAGGATTCAATATTCCATGGGCCTTTGGAGATTCATTCATAACTTGGGTACAGTCCCAACTCAATCACTTATAGAGTAAGATAAAACTTGAGGAAAAAGATACAATTTCATCATATGTAGTATATCCAAAACATATTAAGCATACAAATATATAGAAGAAAGCTTTAGAGACAAAGAAGTAAATGGAAGAGACCAAGGTGTAAATATATTGGTTGATCGTTGGTTGATTCCAAAAATGCAATGAACTTTAGTGAAGACAAAGCATTGAAGCTTTGGTTCATTCCCAAAACCACTCAAATGGTCATAAGACCCAAGACCAAAGAATGAAAAACAAAATAAGAAAATACATGAGGCACACCTCACCTTGCCTCGCTACATCACGGGTTGGGTCGATCGATTCATCCATGATGCAAATAAAACTCTCTTCCATGGTTCCTCATTCATACAAGTCCTACTATTATATATAAGCTTAATAATCTTAAACTTCCTTTCCAATATGAAATTAAAGATAATAAGTGTAAAACAAAAGTGAATGTAAGCCAAAAGATAAGTGGAGAGACAATTGAAACATTCAAACTTAGGAATTTATCTGTAAATGTCAATGAAGAAACAGATAAAATTTGAGTCACAAAAAAAATATATATATATACAACAAATCCCACTTATTTTGCTAAAATATTCTTAATGCGCTCTATGTAGCCTATATTGGTTGATGTTGGGGTATCATTTGAGAGAAGAGAATCCATACTTGGTACTTGGGGGGTGTTTTATAGCAAGGATACTCCGTCCAAGTTAAGGCATAGGACATGCAAAATCTTGGACAGAACATTTGCTCCCTTTTAGTTTGTATGTCCTACACACAAAGGTTGGTCGCATAGGGTTAAAACTATAAAAATAATTTTCCAATGAAAAAATAGGTATCCATAAAAATGGGTGTATGTGGTTAAAACTGTAAAAAAAAAAGTGTTCAAATAAACATTTGCCCCCTATTTAAATCATGCACCAAATTCAAAAAACCATCACGTGTCAATCTATGGTAGAGGACACAATAGGACATACAAAATCCTGGACAGAACATTTGTTCCCTTCTTAAAGTTATTGCCTTTTGCCTTGCGTGTTGAACAAAGGATGATGAAAGATGTATTAGACTCCATGAGAGTGGAGTTTGGCCTCTTAAGTCTTTGTACCCTCTAAGGGCGGAGTTCTCAGATTCCAAGTCTAAAAACAATAGTTATTGAGTATGGAAAAGCTTTCAAATCATGAAGGAACTATTTTGCAAGGAGCTTAAATGGCAAGTTGGTACAATGGACAAAATAAATATCTGGAAGGATCCTTAGATTCCTTCTTTCTCTAATTTTGAATCTCTCAAGACTACATGCCCTAAATTTCGTAGATTGTTTCTGAACTGGTTGAGTCAAGTCCTAAGTGATGGGATCTTTCTTTGATTTCCAATAATATCACTAAAGAAAAAAATTTATAATATTTCTAAAATCCCGCTAAACATTTCTAATATTGAAGATGAGCTCATATGACACTTTAATAAATAAATAAATGAATGATTTTTTTTTGGTAAAATTGGAGAATCAAGTGGCTATTACCAATACTAATCCTGGTTTGATTCCCCCTAAGCAAACTTCCTCCCCTTGGAATATGATGTGGGATCTTCCAATTCTTTCTAAGTTTAACTTTTTATTTCGAAAGCTTGTATGGATGCCCTTCTCTCTAAAATTAACTTGATAAAAAGAAAGATCGGCGTCACCTTTTTTGCCCACAACGTAATTCTAATAAAACTATTTTTTATTGTCTTCTGACGTGTGATGTTTCTAACAGAATTTGGCTTGCTTCCCATTTGGCTCTAAGACCTAAAATTGATGATGGTGAATCTTCTACTACTTGGTTTATAG
>JAOXJP010228698.1:0-25070 GCA_025762735.1 Platanus orientalis | reverse complement strand
CTACACACTATATATATATATATATATATATATATATATATATATATATATATATATATATATGTATGTATGTATATATTTATTCTCTTGAAGTCTTGTGTCTTATTATTTTTTCTGAACTTATTGTAATTATTTTTCTATCTTTTATCAAGTTTTGTTTTTATTATTGTGGATGGCGGTACAGGTATGCAAGTAATCTTGAAAACAAGCGAGCTGATCTCTTTGATGGGCCTGGTGGTGATGAGTTTAATGAAGAGAATGTTCTACTGGCTTCTTGTAAGCATATATGCCTTCTATTAACATACAATTTTTTCTTTCTTTGAATAATTATCTACCACCATTTCTATGAACTCAGGCTACATAAAGTGGAAACCTTAAACATTTTGTATCATATACATCACAGATTCACTGTCCATCTCTGGATAGAAGTAATGGAAGCTGAAATCAGTAAGGTAGTTGGACATTTGGTGGAATAACACAAAGGAGGATGGGTAGGAGACTAAAAGAAAATAGAATATTATGGCAGGATGATTTTATTTTTTGTTGACATACTCCTCTCTTTCCCCCAACTCAAATAAATTTAGTAATTAAATATCTTTTCCATTAATTGAAATGTAGGCAAAAGATATGAAATAACAGATAACTGACTTATCACTGTCCACCTCTGGATAGAAGTAATGGAAGCTGAAATCAGTAAGGTAGTTTGACATTTGATGGAATAACACAATGAAGGATGGATAGGAGACTAAAAGAAAATAGAATATTACGGCAGGATGATTTTTTTTGTTGACATACTCCTCTCTTTCCCCCAACCCAAATCAATTTAGTAATTAAATATCTTTGCCATTAATTGAAATGTAGCCAAAAGATATGAAATAACAGATAACTGACTTATTACTGAAAACATAATAAAAGATATCAGCAATATCAATCTCTCTGTCTGTCATGCAAGCCTGCCAAGTACATTCTGTAGTCAACTTCTTCTGAGTGCCTTATTGGACACATTTGCAAGTCAATCTAAACTTTCAGGAATATCAATCATCTTGATTACTGTCATTTATTTGGAAAAATTACGGTCAACCTTGATTTTTTTATTCACCCATCATGGAACAGTGGGTTCAAGGACTTTGCTCATTTCTTATTCTTCTTCTTCTTCTTTTTCTTTTTTGATAAGATTAACAACATGACAGATGGTTTTTACCAAATTTTCTAACCAAAGTTGCAAGTGGCATGTAACATAGCCTTGTATCCTAGTCTTTCAACCATTTATTGCTTCTTGCTCTTTTGAGCTAAGTTTTCTCAACAGATATATTGTATAGGAAATGGACCTCTCAGCATCAAAAGCAATTGAATTGGCGTTTGTGAAAGCTAAAACTTTGTTGTTCTTATAGTACAAGATCCCTTGTTTTGTTGGGACTTGAGAACTCAAGATATACCATGAATCACTTAAAATGAGGAACTTGAGGTATTCGTATAGATTAATTGACTGCACTTACCAGAGGAAATGTTGGCATTATGATAATGATGTCAACATGCTCACTAGATTTTGAAAGGAAAATCAAAATTTCGACCTCCATAGCATGTCAGTGATTATTATGCTTTATTGGGGTATCCATCAGCTTTGGGCATTTTTTTTTGGGGGGGGGGGTGTGATAGAATAACAAAATTTATTCAGGAAAGGAGAGAGAAAGGAAGGAGAGATTACAAGGCCTCGTTGAAAGGGGCACAAGATGGGCCCTAGAGAGTCACTGCCTCGCTGAGTTTTTCCTGGTTGCTGATAAACTTGCAGAAATTCAGGTCTCAATAGTAATTGCTTGGGGATAATAGGACTGAAATTTAAAGAAATCAAAGGCGAAGAATAGAATTAGAGGAAAGCTTTGTACTTTATTTTGGCAAGGTTCGTTGACTCGGATTTTTGACTTGACTTAGATAGCTCAGGAGTTAACTCTACTTGGGACTCATGATGCTTTTTATTTTTATTTTTTAAAAATAAAAAATATATTTAAAAATATGAAAAAATTGCATATAGTATTTTGGCACCAGTATTGTCTATTTTCTTGATAAATATATATATTTTGTAGAATCATAACTTGAAAATCCAAAAATAAATTATACAAACTAATAATAGCTTAATACCGTAGCAAAGTAGACATAATTAATTGTAAACTCTAAAGTCCAAACTAAAGTAAAAGTAGTACTATTAGTATTAATATATTGAAAAACCAAAGTACAACTTTTCAACATAAGCATAAAAAACAAAATACCATCCAATCTCAAAGGTCCAGTTTTATATGGTTAGAAGTTCAAGTTTAAACTCCAATCTTCTTACCACTTTGGCCTTCATTCTTTTAAGTTCTTAACTCTTTCGTTCTTCTAGGTATTTTTTGAATGTCTTTGAGAGTTTATTTGTTGGAGACTTTAGAAAAGAAACCTCAATCCCAAAAAAAATTTATAGTTTCTTATTGTATTCCAACTTGGCTTGGGTCATTTTAAGGTTTACAAGAGTCGACCGAATTATAGGAATCTGTCCAAGTCAAATGAGTCTATCGAGTTAGCAACTTGATTCAGTGAGTCAAGTATTGTTCGAAGTCAATAGCATGACTTGACTCGTGAGGCTTGGGAGTGGAGTAAATTTGGGGAGTCAGCTAACTTTGATTTTTGGTAATGGACCAAGCGTCTTACCTGAGTTATGATTAAACACTTTAGTCAAGAACATATTTTAGACTATCTTGCATTACCTGGTATAGATGATTAGCTCCCACGGTGAGAAAACCACATCTTTTTACTAGAAAAATCTTCGTTCATAAATTCAAAATTTGTATTGTACTCCTACATTTTCTCCATATAGATTGAAAAGACTTCATTACTAATCATTGAGTGCTAATAAAATAGAAAACTCTAAAACCAGATCTCCTATCAGAAATAGGGTATCATATGTCTTGAAATATCTTATATGTCACCTGACATGTGTCCATGTTTACCAGGATCGACATGACATATTACCTACATCGACAAAAAACATTAATCACAATATAAAACTTTACTTTTCAGTCAACATGATGTACAATGTTGGCTTTTTGAGCGAATATTCCCTTTTCACAGTGTATTGTCTAATGTTGACATTGTGTTATGCTAAAAATCATCTGAAAAACGATAAATTCTGACGAAAATAAGAGGGAGAGGAAGAAGGAGAAGAGAAGAAAGAAGAAAAGGAAGAGAATCTACTTGTTCCTTATGTTTATGCAATTAGATTATGTTTGTCAACCATTTTGTACCAATATCTTAATATATGCATGTGTATTTATTAAGAATATTACAATACAAGTGTATTAAAATAAGCTACCATTCCTAATAAATCTATTTGTTCCCTTGTTCTTATGTAGTTAGATTAGAATATGCTTGCTAAGTTTCCATGATTTTTACAATATTTCTTTCTAACATTTCCGATATATGTCTTATTTTGGCCTGACTGACATTTCCATCGACACCGACATTTTGAACCTTGGTTAGAAATGATACTTTATCATATTGGTCATAATTTTCCCAAATCATATTGGTTCACGGTGGCACCAAAATAAGCCAATTGGACAAGTCTTGACCAGTGACCACTAAGGCAAAAAAAATAGTTGTGGAAATAGGATTTTCACTTTCCTAAAATTAATGAATTGCTAAATTAGACTCAAAGTAATAAATTTAACCAAATAGACTTTTGGAGAAGTATGATAATGAATGTTTCTAATCAAACACTATTAAAACTAATGGGACTATAGATTCGTGGACCTGTTCTTTAGCCTGCTCTGCATCAGTCCTTGAAGAATTAGAACCAAGAACCCTAAAATGTACTATCCATCAAAAAAAAAAAAAAAAAAGAACCCTAAAATGTACCCTGCAACACTCCCTCAACTATCTGCTGGAGAAAAAAAAAAAGTCTGAGGCATCACCTAGCAGATACTCTCACTACCATCTTGAAGTGAGAAATACCATTGAAGAACCTCACATACAAGGAAATCAATCCTTTATTAACTCCCCACCACCCACTCCTTCCTCAGATCCTTAAACAAAAATTATGGGTCAAGCACCACCTCTATGGGCCCTTCCCCCATCATGATTCCTAGCAGACATTCCTCTGGTTCCCCTACCCCTTTCTGAATTGACTGACTCAATCTCTATATCATCTCTACAATTTATTCATTTTTTACAGTAGTCTCCATGTTCTGAACCTCCATTTTGATGTCTTTAGAAATTAGAAGAGTGAGAAATTTTTTTGGTCCAACCATAATCCTGAAAGTTAACTGCAATGACCAAAGTCCCTAACACCCTAATAAGTCACACAATATTCACATCATTTCTGGTTCTTAAAATATCATTAAAATTCCAGATGCACAATTTAGAGCCTCACCAATTGTCTCTCCTATAAATATATACTGTGACTGCTCCTGTGTTACCATTAAACTTGTGGAAATTATTGCATTTCATAGACTACCTTGTTCAACATATACAATTTACCATCATTCTCATAAGTTCCATATCTTTGTGGACAAATCACATACACCTGCAAATCCCTGTGAAGAAAAGAGATTCTTCACAATATGCTGATGGTAAATTAATAATGGCAAGAACAGATTCACTGCAATAAAGAGATCATCATGTCAATCATGAATTGAATTCTTCTTCATAACCAGAGTCTTGGTAGTCAACTCCATAAGCTTATGTAAAGCTTTAGCCACCAACTGGGCTTTGTATAAATAGATAAAACCATCTGCTTTGTGTTTGATGAAGACCCACTTACATTCAAGTGTACACTTTCCCCAGGCAGTTAGTTGTCATTCTAATGTAGAATTCCATTTCTATAACCTAGTTATTTCCTTCTTTGATTTAAAAAGAGTTGACAATGTCGGACGGAATGTTGTGGGAAGAAAATAAAATATTAGTGAGCTTTTGCTCTAACATGGCTATGTACAGATCAGTAATAATGCTTGGTGATAAAGACCCAGTTACATTCAATGGGGACCTTTTCCTCATCAGATGACCTATTCCAAAGTGTTATAGAGACTTTACTGCTACAATCTTAGTTTCTCCACTGTGAGTAGGCAAGGCATCAGCAAGCTTGAATGATGTGACAACAAAAGATATAGAAGAGAAGAACGCTTTCTTGGGAGAAGACAAAGACCAACAAACTGCAGCACAAATTGATTCACTGGGTGGGAGGTTTATGTGTCTACCTTTTCAAAGAACATTAGGCAAGTAAAGGACTCTAGAATGAACAGAAGTAGCAATAGGTAATTGAAGGAGAAGGGGAAGGAAAATACCTGGATTTAAAGAAGTAGACAGAGATGTTTATGTGACCATTCTTCTTTGTCCAATATACACCTTAAGGCTTCGTTTGATTGCGAGGGAAGTTGGAGAAGTGAAGTGAAGTGAAATATGATTTCCCTCAACTTTCCAAAAAGTGTTTGGTTGCCAATGGAAAGTTGAAGGGAAGTTAAATTTTTTGAAAGTTTTCTAGAAGGAAATGCAAAAATCTGACCTTTTTTGACGGAAAATGCAAGATCCATTTTTTGGAAAGTTGGAGGATGGTTAGGAAAACTCATTTCCCATCTCTAGAACTTTCCAAACAATCAAAAATGAAGAAAGTTGTGCAGTTAGGAAAGTTGATTTACTTTTCCATAAAAATTTCAACTTTCCAAGCAATCAATCAAAGCCTAAAAGTAAAAGTACTACATGGTTTCTTAAGATCAGAGCACATAAAAGACATAGGAGCCTTTGAAGAAACATCACAACCCACTATGGATTGGACATTGCTAGTATTTTATCCCTTAATCTACACATGAAGTGATTTAGGGCTATAGATGGAGGTATTCTTCTTAAAAAGGTGACAAACATGCTTAATGTGCAGAACATCTGTCAGAACAAACTGTAGTGCACTCCAAGTGCGTTAAAACTTCTACATTTTCAGGAAATATTATACCCAAAAAAGATACCTTCGATGGTATGAATAGGCGTCTTATTGCAATATAGATAGTTGAAATCTTCTTTATCAAATATTATGAAATCAGAAGGGAAACTGGGCAATAGTATCGTGATGAACTGTGAGATTTAGAACGATTAAGGGTCTTTGGTGGCTTGGAAATTCATTTGTTTATATCATTGTGATGGGCTATAAGATGAAATGTATAATCAATGACAAGACTAAATAGCCAATGTCTGATTATTACCCAAAGCGGGATGTGTTTGTGTGCAGCAAATTTTATTCTTGACACCTTGTGGTCATTTATGTTCTGGTGCACATGTCAGGGTAAAATAATTGCATTTTTGGAGTGTTAGTCAAAAGGTTCCAGAAATATGGATTTGGTCTGATATTATTGAGCAAGTGGTTTGGACACCAACTAATCAGTCTCATAGCAAGGCTGAATCAGACTGGTGGATATAAGTAAATACAGGTGTTTAAGTGGTGAACCAAGAACTTTTTCGGTCAAATCCTTCTTCACGTCCATTGTTGAGGCTGCTTGTAGAGATTCTTTCCTGATAAGTTCCATTTGAATCAATCATATTCTGTCCAAAGTCTCTTTCTTTATGTGGACAGTATACCTTGACAAAATGCCAACAATGGACCATCTGATTATGAGAGAAATTTATGTGGAATATGTGTTTTTTTGGTGCAAATCTGAGTAGGAGATGGGGAGTCATCTTTTGACCCATTGCACTTTTTCTTGGAGTGTTGCAATTCACTGTATAAGTTCTTTTGGTTCAATGGGTGGTCCTGAGGGATTTGCTAGAGCTCATTTTAGTTGATTGCCGAAAAATTCAGCTGAAGAGGGCGTATTTTTGTTGCAATAGGCTCCCTTTTGCAATGTGTACATAAAGAATGAAAAACTATCATACTTTGAACAACAAAAGTCAATCTTTGAATCAAATGACTAGGAGATCTCAAGCTTCCTTTTCTTTTGGTCATTTATACTTAAGGAGTTCAAAGGGATATCTCACTAAATATTCATGATAATTGATTGAACATCTTTTTTTTCTTTTGTTGTATTGATTTTTTTATACATGAACGTGCATCCATACTTCATGGCCATGTGATAGTGCATGGCTGTTTTCTTCTTTATATTTGAATAATAGAATTTACCCTTGCCAAAAGAAGAAAAAAAATCCCTTCAAATGGATGCATGCAAATTCATTCTTTAATTTTAGCATGAAGGAGAGGAATATTCTGTGACCAAAAAATGTCTGTGACTACACACAGGCTGACACGTGGATGTATTGGGTTAAAATTGTCAAAAAAGTGTTCAAATAAAAATAGGTGCCCAAAAAGAGGCCCCAAATTCAAAAACACATCACCTATTAGTCTGTGGTGCACTCACAGAGAGTCACAGACATTTTTTGGTCACAGAATATTTGTTTCGTAGCACAAAAGCTGGCCCTCCTTTTATATACACAAGCCTTACTATGCAATTTATATGTTGCATTGTAGATATTAACCTCGTTTTATGTCAATTATTTCTGAAGAAGAATCTATGTATTTTGCAGCCATGACCAATCAACAATTAATAGATAGTGGAAATCGGATGATGAATGAAACTGATCAGGCCATTGAACGCTCAAAAAAGGTTAGGTTTCTCACTCAGAAAAATATGGTATGGAAAAAAGGATGTTGTGCTGGTCATTTTTTTTTTTTATTGTTTTTAGAGAAAATAATTCAAACATGGTTCTTCTATCACACTAGAAACCTATTGATTTGGATCTTTTTTTTTGGGGTCAGTAAAGTAAGATCTATTGATTTGGATCTTACTTGAGAAATTCTCTAATGTAGCTGATTGGGTTTCATTTAGCACTTTTCCTTCTACAATATTTTGGTCTTTCACTTTGGGTTTTGTGGAGTTCAAACTCTATTCTGTTCCCTATGTTCATCAAAAGAAATTTTATGATATTTACTAAGCTAAAATATTAATGCTTCATATATTAATACTGTATACATGGCCTACAAACTCATTGATCTGAAGTGTTCAATTTGGGGCCACTCCATTGATGCTTTCCTCATGGATACTTAAGACATGGCCCAGGGATGCATTGATCTGAAATATAATTATACTGTAGACATGGCCGATAGATTCATTGGGTGGCCGCTCTCTTGGATGGACATTTATCAAGTGAATGGACTAGCCAGACATCCAAGTTTCTGAAGTGTGAGCCCTTTCCTTGACGTTTTTGTCCTTTCTTTAATGAAGGTTTTCTTATCCATGCATAATTTAGGTTCTTTCACTTCGCCTTCAATTGGTTTGACTTTGGACTATTCTCGTCTAAGAAACAGCCCAGTCAGTAAACTGTTCAGATCGATGATGTAGTTGGGTAAGTATTTCTATGTGCAGTTCTCAGCCCAAAAAGGTGTTCAGTGTTAGGTGGAATGATCATTCTCGAACTCCTAAGAATCATTTATTTACAAAACCATGTTGATATTTCGAAACGCTTTCAATGATGATCACTAATTCATTTATCCCCCCCAAAAAATGATGACTAATTCCTATCCAAGAGGTGGCACACTGGCTGAATAGTGTAGGTTGATGATGTGTACGACCATTTGTACAGTTAGGTGTGGGGACTGCAAAGCATCTTGTCCAGTGCTTCTAAGGAGCATCACATATTCCCTTCTTTACAAACCATATTATCCATCTTAAAAACAACCATAAATTAGCAGATATTTTCAGAACTTATCACAATTGATCTGCCGTCGATTTGAGTTGCTTGTAATTTGTGCCGCAAAAGATAAATTTAATCTGTGTCTGTCCAATGAAAAATGAATAAGAAATCAACAATAATAGTTTTATCTATTCCAAGTTTAAAACTTCAGATATTCACAGGACCATTTCTTTATGTTCATGTGGGTTATAGGTTGTTGAACAAACTATCAATGTTGGAGCTGAGACTTCAGCCACTCTCAAGGCACAGGTGTGTGTGGTCTGAGAAGATAAAAGAATCTCGGTTTTATGACTGGTTGCTACATTTTGTTACCTCTCTCATTTTTCATTGTTAATATACTGAATTAAACCTTCTCATTGTTTGTATATTCAGACAGAACAAATGAATAGGATTGTTAATGAGTTGGATTCAATCCATTTCTCAATCAAGAAGGCTTCTCAACTGGTTAAGGAAATTGGTAGGCAGGTCAATCTCTGAAATATATACATCTCTTTACGTTTTATTAAGTTCATTTATATTTGTTATTGTTGTTACTTATCGACGTTCATTCTTTAGGTTGCAACTGACCGGTGTATTATGGCCTTGCTCTTCCTGATTGTCCTCGGAGTCATTGCCATCATTATTGTGAAGGTTGCATACATTTTTACTTTCATTACTTACGGAAATAATTCTGAGTTCATATCTTCTGCTTCATGTATTAACCACTTGGGAGTGCAAATATAACCTCTTTTCCTATGAGCAATAGGTTATACTTATCAGAGAAAAAAAAGGTTCAGAAATTTTTTTGGCACTTTTTTGGAAAATTTCCCACAGCATCAAACACATGTGATTTCTTTTCTCTTTGAAACATCAAGACTAGAAGTTCTTTCCCTTGAATTGGACGACCAACTTTATTTTGGTGTCAGTGGTGTCATATATCATCTATTAGCTTTTTTTTTTTTGCTGTCAGCGGTGTCATATACCATCTATTAGTTGGAGATTTCCAGAAATTCATTAACAGATCTTTTATTTGATGGGTAACCAAGAAATGCACTCTGGACCTCAACATTACACATTCAGTGCCATAAACTCCACTCAACTCAACCAAGCCTTATTCGAGTTAATCTGGTTCCTCATTCCACTCTATCTAGGGCTATATCTTCTGTTAAAAATAAACACCCATGTCTTTCCTCATTACTTACAACCACGTCATTTTCGGCCTTCCTCTTATCCTTTTAACGCCTTCAACATGCCCCAATTCATTCCTTCTCACTGGTGCAATCATTGGCCTTTGTTGCACATGATTGGACCATCTCAGTTGGCTTTCCCTCATCTTTCCAACTATTGGTGCTACCCCTAAGTTTTCAATATTCAGGGTCATCACCCACTAGGGAAAATACAAACTCCAAGGCTTCATTAAAAAATGCCCATTGAATTAGATTGATCCTTGCTACCTTTCTAGTGTTGGATCATGGGATAAATACTCACATATAATGCCTCCAAATCACTAATTTTAAATTTTCTTTGATGATAAGTTAACCATAATTTTCTTTTAACAAACCTTAATTTACCTATGAGATATCTGTTCTTGATCATTCAATTGGGCCACATCATGCCTGGCTTTTAGCTTGAAACAGATGAACCAGACACATTTTGGAAGGTTAAGTTTTATTTTGTGAGCCATGTGCACAGGATGGAGGTAAGGTTCATTGAGTTGATGGGCCACAGGGCCATAATATATGTACTCTGTCTGCAATAACAAGGTTATTGTCTTTAATATGTCAAGCAATCTGTTCTTGGATAAAAAAAAAAGTGACGCTGTTTATTAAATCTGCATCTACTGAGCTAAATTAGATATTTTATTTGTGAGATTGCTGGCTATTAAATCTGCATTCCTGTATGTGTTAATATCTATTTTTTGTGTGAATTTATTCAGTTTTTTTTTTCTTTACTTTGTATTTTCAGCTTGTGAACCCAAATAACAAGGACATTCGTGATATTCCTGGGCTTGCCCCACCAGCTGCTCGGAAACTCCTTTGGGATCCCAATTAAAGTTAAACTAGTGAGCCATTTATGAGATTATTCAAGAGACTTGTGCTATAAATAGGAAGATAGTGGCGATGAATTCTTCTTACTCGTATTTTCTGCCATAATCCACATCAATGACATCTCGTCTCAGTAAGGAGCGGATTTATTCAACACAGGAAGTCTGATTGTCTGATCTGCAAAGTCCCAGTCCCCTGATTTGTGTCATTCTTGTGGCCAATGAAGCAGTTCCAATCGGGCAAACTCGCATGATTGAGCTGTTTTTGTGTGATGACTTGTGATAACGTAAGTGGTCTTCTCACTTGTGTGAGGTGACCTAGTATACCATACGTGTACAATAATTCTTCTAGGATTTCCTTTATTTGTTTTTGTTTTCATGTTTTTCTTCTGTTCTTTGACTGCGTAATGTTTATGTGAAGCGAGATGCTCATTGCTTTCTGAATATTGGCACTGTTAGTTAATTTATGGAATTAAGAGGTTGGGCTTTATTAATTATTGAAATGTGGAGGTTTTTGAAACCCTTTCTTCATATGAGCAAACTTGTCCTTTTTCTTTGAAAAAAAAAAAGGGACATTATCCTTGCATTGATCATCTACTTTTGGGCATATTCCTTATTTCTTTCATACTGTCATACATATATTCATTTGGCAGTCAATGATGCATACTTAAGTAGTTAGATTTTCAGACATTGAACTGTGGTATTTACATTGGTATGAATGTGTATGTATTGCATTTTTGAATATATGCATATTCAATTTGATGCGTGTCACTGAAAGAAAGCTACTCTGAAAGAGGTAATAGCGTGTGTGTTTTAAGACCGACTTCAAGCTCGAATATGTAAAACATATGATGTGACATGGAAGGCACGCAGACTATTAGGTCCTAGATCCTGATTAAGAAATCAACAGGGCCAAAATTCATGCAGTCAGATCATCTCAATTATCCAATTTTACTATTTTCCTTTGGATGTAGAAATTTTTTAGGAAGTGTTACCAGGAAAAAAAGGCTGTGTGGGAATAAAAGCAGGTACTCTTTTTGATGAAGAACCGAAGAAGTCACGGAGGCCCTTGAGTTGAATTATGAATGGAAGCAATGGGTATGCAATGCATTTATTGTTACTAACAAGTACTGAAAAATTCCATGAAGCATCATGTGCAATGAACAAATCAATACACTTTCATGGTTGGGTATGGGTGTTAAAAAGTGGAAAAAGTGAATTACAATTTTTGAAAAATGATTTTCACCTTTTCCCGCCAATAGTCTTCTGCCACCTGTTAGACAGGACCTTAACAGGTCATAAGGTGGCAAGAAGGGATCCTTTTCGGAATTAGGCGGTTGGGATTGGGCACGTCGTTTTATTGACCTGTTAAGGTCCTGGCATATGTAGCGACCCACACATGGCGTTATAAAAGTGATAACAAAATGATACTTTTTTGGTAGATGATTATCGCTTTTTAACATCACATGTTGGTCACTGCATATGCCAGGACCTTAACAGGTCAACAAGGGGACGTAACTAGGTAGCAGGACCTTTTAAGAGTGCTATTTTTGCCAGTCCCCATTTTTGGTGAGCCAATTTCCCTACCCTATTGGGATTAGTTTCCATCCTTTGGTGGTGTTTGGCAACAAAGTGTCAAGTTCGGTTGTGCTGAACCATACAACGAGTGTAATATTGTAGCGATCTTCATATACCAACGTACGTAATATTACACATTTAGGGCCTTAAATACAATTCAACCTAAAAAAGCCATACCCGAGCAAATCCAGTTCCATCATTCCACTCTATCTATGGCTCTATCTTCCGTTAAATCATAAGTATCCATGAATTTCTTCATTACTTTAGGCAGTGTTATGTTTGTCCTCTCCCTTTCCCTTTCCCTTTCCCTTTAATGCCTTCAACTTACACCATCTCAATCCTCATTGGTCTATAATTACTTCGGGCCTATAACTTGGACCTGATCTCGGCCCAGTCTGAAGTTCAACTTACCTAACCAATTCATTCTTCAGCAGGATAGGTCAGGCTTCAGGTCAGCTTAGCCCAGTTGATAACCCTATCGACTACTAGGCCACGTCATGTCTGGGTTTTAGTTTGAAACAGATGAATCAAACACATTTTGGAAGGTTAAGTTCTCCTATTTTGTGGGGGACTCAGTTTTGAAGGTTATGTTCTCCTTGTGAGGTTGCTTGCCATGTGGACTGGTATGCAGGTTAGGTTCATTGAGCTAATGAGCCTAAAGGTCGTTATCTAGTACTGGTCCCGTAACTACGGCGGGCTGGGAGGGGTGGACCGGAGACAGACCTAACCTTTACCTTTTTTTTGTAGAAAGTGATTGCTCATGAGACTTAAACTTGTGCTTTCATGACAGCCTAAGCCATTACCATTGCACCAAATCCTCATGCCCATAATATATGTACTCTGTCTGCAGTAGCAAAGCTATTGCCCAATAATTGTATGGGCTCTATACTACCATATTGCATACCCATGTCTGAGTCGGACACAAACTTGATTTTTGAGATCTAATTGTCTTGGATATAAAAAAAGTGGTGCTGGTTATTGAACCTGCGTCTACTGAGTTAAATTAGTTATTGTACTGTGAGATTGTTGGCTATTAGATCTACATTCTTGCATGCGTTATATTTATTATTTGTGTGAATATGTTTAGGTAATTTGTTATTGACCTTGAATTTTCAGTTTGTGAACCTGAATAACAAGGAAATTTGACATATTTCTGGGCTTGCCCTGTAACAGCCCGATCCAACCTTGGCTTTATATTGTTCAGTTCTAGGCATTCCAACTATGGGACAATGTTTTTGCCCCGGTTTTGTTTTTTGGATGTCCCAACATGGGGTTGTTCGCCCAAAAAAGCATTAAGCAAAGTTGAGGGGAACTTACATTTAAGCTTAGAAACCCCTCATCACTAGGCGATGTAGGATATTACAATCCACCCCCTTAGAGGGTCATACATCCCCATGTGCACATCTTAAAGTTGGAATGACATCAGGGCTGACACATTAGTGTCAAAAAGTGAAAAACATCCCTCAAAAAGTATATTTCACATTTTCTGTGCTGATGTGTCAGCTCTGATGTCATTCTAACTTTAGCCACTCTCTAAGTTGTCTTACCAAATCCGGCCTCTACTCTGCGAGTCTGGATAGTAAGATAGTAAAAGAAAGTCCTAATGTTTTATTTTTAATAATCTAAGCTACGGGTGAATATATGGTATATACTCTATGAACCCACTAATGATTTTCCGCTTGGTTTATGATCAGCTCAAGCACTTAAGTGCTTAAAAAATAAACCATGCAGTACACTTAAGTGCTTGAGCAGATCAAATCCCTTTTCGCTTGGCTATAGCTTCCATCATGCCCCTTTTATAATTTATATGCACGTAAATTGCTTCTATATGCCCAATCTTCTTCTTCTTCTTCTCTCTCTCTCTCTCTCTCAAAAGACAATTGAAATGTATCCAATCATCTAAAACTATTATAACCATTGTTCTCAACGGATATTTTGAATAAGAATTAGATTTGCTCTATCACCTACCTATATTTCACCAATCACATCACAAGATTAGCTGCATGTTGGCTAGAGTTTTGTGACTTCCTCAATCCTATCTTTACTTTATTTATAATGCAGGTTTTTAAACTATAGAAAGGGTTAATGTGGGTCACCAGGTGTAGGGGCTCCAATCACTAGATTTCTTCATGGTGGGTAAGTTTGACTCAAATATGCGACCTCATAGTTGCTGCGCATTAGATTTATCAATTGATTTTATCAGAAAAATAATGATAATCAATATTTTTCTGATAAAATCAATTGAGCTATGGGCCTAAACCTGGTTAATAATCAATTAGTCTTGTGATTATTTTTAATTAGGGTCCACAAATAAATGGTTGGTTACAATAATTTGTGGCGATGACCAAGTCATTACTATAGAACCTTCTACACTGCCAACTGGTTTCCACACCGGCTCTCGAACTCGGTTCCATGACTATTAGGGAGCTCCGGGTCTGGTAGGACAACTTAAAGAGTGTCTAGAGTAAGAATTACATCAGGGCTGACACATCAGTGTCAAAAAGTGAAAAAATCCCCCAAAAAGTGTATATAACTTTTTTGGTGCTGATGTGTCAGCCCTAATGTCATTCTTACTTTACTTTAGACACTCTCTAAGTTGTCCTACCAAATCCGGTCTCCAATAAGGGAGTTGATCCTTCTCCAAACCTCGTTGTTATATAAGGTTTAAAATAAGTGCCGACATTTAAAAGACAAGGATGGTTTGACTTTTGGCGCTTCCTCATGACAGATTGTGTGCCATGGACCTAGTGAGCCGAGATCCTCTCATGTTGGCAAAAAAGGTTGTGACTTCTTGTCACACACACGATCTCTCAAAATCCAAAATCAAAAAGTGATTTTGGATGGTGATGGTTTTCACTTTTTGGGGGCAGTGTGTGCATGAAGTTGCAAATTTTTTTTTACGAGTGGGAGAGGATCCTGGGGGAGGTCATAGCACTTGGTGTATTGGAGGTCGAAACAGTTAGATCAATGGATGTGTTAAGGGACAATTTCCAAAAGATGAAAAGGAAAAAATTGTGATCCTTAACTATAAGGGGGTTTGGTAACCTATCAAAGAATGTATTCTCCTTTTTTTCTCATTCTTTGCAAGAAAAAAAAATTGAGAAAAAGAGAATACATTCTTTGGAAGGTTAGCAAACACAGAATATACCCTAATTCTGACATGTTCTGCTAAATCCTTCTTATTTTGTAGATGTACATTTGACTGAAAAAAAGAAGGCTTTGTAACATCCACCATACTTGATCTCTTGATCTTCATGGTCTTGTTTCTCCTTATTATCACTAGATCACAGAGGTTTTATCTTTATCTCTTCCCTCTTAAGACTTTTCTTCTAATCATATTCTATTGTTTTTTTATTAAAATAATAAAATGGTTTTGTTTTGTTTTGTTCCAAAAAAAAAAAAAAAAAAAAAAAAACTGTTTTTTTATTTATTAATCACTCTTAAGTTCCTAGAAGCCAAATAACCGAAGTTAGGTAATTAATGCCTGTCTTCATCCCTACCCGCCAATATTTATGACAAGATAAGGTACATTGTGGGATGCTTCATCAATTTAAGGGTAAGTTTTGCAGATCACGATCATTAGTTATTTTTCATTTAGACTTGGTGCACAATTGCAGACTCCCTAATACTCATATTGGAAAGAAATTTTACAAGGAGTTTATCCTCTTTCTACCCTACCACAGAGATCCAACGCCCTGATGCTCTGACGGCTAAGGCATATGTCTTCTATAGGAAGACCTAGGGTCGGCTCCCTGGAGGGGGGTAGGGTGAGCAGGATGCTGAGGAAGTCCCCTGCTGGGTTAGGTTGGATTGGGTGAGATGAGTTGATACTAATGTAGACCCTTGAGATCAATACCCCCCAAAAAAAAAAAAAAACCCCTTACCACAGAGATCTCCCTGTGTAATTTCAAATATTTAAGAAGTGTTAGGTTAAAAAATTAAGTGTCTCGAAAGAGACATCAAATTCAAAAGGGAGCAAATGTCCTGTCCAGAACACCATGGGACATCATACAGAATAAAATGGACAAGAATTTGAAATTTCATCCAACTCCCACCCATTCTATTCCATGACATCTCCTCGTGTCCTAACACCATCATGGCCAGAACATTTATTTCAAATTGAAAAGGGAGCAAATGTCCTGTTTAGGATTTGGTTTTGGTGTCTAGGACACTAGGAGACGTCAAATAGAATAAAATGGACAGGAATTTGAAATTTCATTGAACTCCCACATATTTCATTCCATATGACGTGAGGCAAAGAGGATTGTGTCCGCTCCCTTTAACTAATGCTAACCTCTGCTCCCTGTCAGGGGGCGGGTACATCAGTGCCGAAAAATGATATGCACCTCCCCCACAAAAAAAAAAAAAGGTAAATCACTTTTCAGTGCCGATATGTCCACCCCCTGATAGGGAACGGAGGTTAGTGATTTTTAGGGGAGCGGACACAACCCTCCCTCGATGTGAGGACACCAAATCTTGGACAGAACATTTATTTCTAATTCAAAAGGGAGTAAATGTCATGTCCTATCAGTCTGTGGCACGTCTGTTTATAGAGGGCCATGGACAGGTTTTGGTCACAGACAATCATACCATTATTTACATATAAAGGCTTAGGGTTGTCAACAAGGTGATTTGAACTGAGCTTTCCCAGCTCAGTTTGGGCTCATCACACGAAGGCAAAGCTCAGGTTTGGCTCACCAGTTAGATTACTATTATACACACACACACACACACACCTATGGACCAACATTGAGTAATGACCTTTATATATATAATTTATTATTATAAAATATTTAACCGAGCTTTTAGTGAGCTGAGCTTAGTGAAGCTTGGCTCATACTCATTTAGGAAACAAGCTTAAATCCAAGCTTAGGCTCAACTTTTAATGAGCTGAGACAAACTAGCTCGGCTCATTGATAGCCCTATATATGCTCATTTCTTTTTTACTTAATAAACAAACTCAAATGTAAACAAGGCTCAAGCTTAGTTCATGAGAAGCCAAGCATAGGTTTGTGTTCAGAGAGCACAGTTCCCCACCTCACAAGGGGTGTGGGCCCCATACACTTTTTGTGTGGTGCCCACACCCCTTTTGATCATTGTTTTGCATGGCCAGGGTTTCTCCAATATGAATGAAGGGATACTTACAAAACATAGTTTGTCAACTCTCCAAGTTGACTTCACTCTTAAGCCTCACGAGTCGAGTCATGTTATTGATTCTGAACCATATTTGATTTATTGAGTTGAGTTGTTAACTTGGTAGACTCATTTGGCTCGGACCAATTTATGACTCAATCAAGTATTGTAAACCTTAAAATGACCCAAAGCTAAGCAACTCAAATTTGCTGTACCTCCTTAACAAACGCCTAAAGTCCCTCCACATGTAGGGGGGACACCTAATGTCGAAAAAGTGATTTACATTTTTTTTGGGGGGGGGGGGACAAATTTTCTTTCGGCACCATGTGTCCCTTGCATGCAAGGGGACTTTAGACGTTCATTTAGGGGGTGCACCAAATCTTGGGAAAAAACCAAGTTGGAAAACAATAAGAAACTCTTTTTTTTTTTTAGGGGAGTTTAAGGTTTCTTTTATAAGGTCTCCAACAAATGAGCTCTCAAAGGCATTCTAAACCTTAAAAAGAAAGAGTAAAGAACTTAGAAGAATTAAGGTTGAAATGATAAGAAGATTAGAGTTCAATCTTGAACTTCTAACCATGTAACCTTGGACCTCGGAGACGGTATTTTGTTTTTATACTTAAGTTGAAAATATATACTTTAGTTTTTCAATATATTAATACTAATAATAGTTTTTTTAATTAATTTATTTTTTTACTTTAGAGTTTACAATTAATTACATGTTATAGTCCGCGTGACAAACTGAGGTTAAGTTTGGGCCTTTGGTCCAACACACTTGTACATTGCATAAATAGAATTAGAGATTTATACATTGTAGTTGTTACATGTTAATTGTAGTGGTCCATCAAAGTCTATTATAACCTAGCAATATGGAGAATGTTTAGGAGAATTCTAGGAATATGAGAGTTTTAGATATTTCTATAAAGGATTCTAGAATAATCTACAAGAGGAGGTGGCATTCCAGAAGACTCCATATCATTGGATGTATGACAAATGACGAGACCCTAAGGGGATATAAGGACATGGCTTACTTATATAAAAGAGAAGATCCTTCATTTTTGCAACAATAAAAAGAGTCTCAACTCGTGTATTCTCTTGAGCATATAGTGAAATGATTTTCTTTGTTTTATACTTGAGCTCTCTTTTAGTATAACGATTAAGTGTGTGTGTTGGGTTAGATTGACTTGTCTACAAGTGGAGGTAACGCAAGTGCTGTACAATTTTAGGCATTGAAAAAAGCTAAGCTCGTGACATATGTTTACCTTGGTATGATATTAGACTATTAGTAGTATGTATAATTTATTTTTGTTTTTCAAGTTATGATATTATAAAATATTTATATTTATCAAGAAAATGGACAATACTTGAGCCAAATACTATTTGTATTTTTTTTCTTCATATTTTGTATATTTGTTATATTTTAAAAAAATAAAAAATAAAAATTGTTGCTATGCGATAACTGGTTCTCAAATTACAGTATATTTCTTTGTCGAATTAGATTTAGCAAAAGTATACAAAATATGATTCAGAAGGCAAAGCGAATTAGCGGTTTGAAGAAGAAGCTTCATGAGTTGACAGTTCTATGTGATATTGAAAGGTTTATGATAATCTTATCTCCTCAAGGAGAGAATGCAACTGAACCACCCTTGATATGGCCTAAAAACAAGGATCAACTTTTGCAACTTATGGACATGCACGCAAAAAATATTGAGAGGTAACAATAGCAATCGTTCTGCGAAGAAACCAAAATTTACTGTCTCAGACTTTTACCAAATAAAAAAAAAGTAAAAATTGATTGACATTGACGATTTTTCATTGAAGCAACTGCACGTATTAAGAAGCAGCATTGAACAACAGATGGCTGAGGTTAAAGTGAGAATTGAATCACTAAAGAAGGGGAAATACTGGGGTTTTGAAGAAAAAAATAGGAGACCTAGATCAAAATCAATCATTCATGATGAACGAATTTGATGGCAAGACCTCCCAGATCACTGGTTCTCCTTTTATTACAATAAGCAATATCTTGAAACAGTCGAAGAGATGACGATGAGTGGTAATAATAATATCTATACCGTGGGTCCTCTGAAGCCAGGGCTACAGCAAAACACTATCAATCAGAAGTAGCATTGAATCACAGATGGCTGCAGTGAAAGTGAAAATTGAATCACTTAAGAAGTGGAAGGAGTAGAGTTCTGAAGAAACAATTGGAGACACAGATCATCATTATCAAGTCATTCCTATGACATCTTACCCCACAAATCAATCCAGTCATGATGAACGAATTTGATGGCAAAACCTTTTAGATCACTGGTCCTCCCTTTTATTATAAATATTTGAATAGATGATGATGAATGTACCACGGGTCCTCTCAGCCAGGGCTACAAACAGTAGAAGAATAGATGAGAATCGGCTACGACACAACACCACCAATCTGCAACCATTGTCGTTGCCAGTTGCAACAATGGGAAGTTCAGTGATGATGGTTAGGGGGTATTTGAATTCAACAATTTTTTAAATCTTTTTTATCAATAGTATATATATATAGTTTCATTGAGTTCATTCAATAGTGATTATGAAAACCGTTGTTTTCAAGTCATCAAGAGAAATGCTATTGATGTAAGAATTCCATTTTTTTTTGTTCTTTTACAAAGATTATAATGGTAACATGAATTTTTGGGTCTTTGTTGCTCGGTGCCATGTCTTTTTTTTTTTTGTTTTTTTGTAATGATCATTGTGATGGATGCTCTATAGATTCTTTAATATCAACTGAAAAATTTCTCTTCATTTTTTCGCAAAACATGTAATACTCACCCTCCTCTCTTAGAAGATTCACAAAATTCATGAGGATGATCTATGGTTATATAAAATTTTAAAGGTCATTACCTAGTATTGGTCCCATAATTACGGGGTGGATGGGAAACAAACCAAACCTTTGGCTTTTTACACAAGTGGCTACTCACTGGGTTATATAAAATTAATTTTTAAATTTTTTATTTGGGGTCATATATTCTATAGGACAGGAACATATTAGATTAGGAATGAAGATATTTCTATTCTGGGTAATTTCTTGTTAGTATGTATATCACTAGTCATAGTTCATGAAGTTCCTTGCATGCTATTTCTTGAACATAGAATTTCTAAGTGTATTATTGTGCCAAGGTGGGTTATTTGTAGAATTTCTCTGTCCATCAAAGTGTATTTCAGGACATATTTTTTTGCAAGCACACAAGCAAGCAAATGGACGTGCAAGATGAGAATCTAACAAGCATGAAAGATTAAAGGATATAACTGATATATCATATATCTACCCATGTACAAGAGAATGCAACTAGTTTGTAAGCTCACATCATATTTTATGATTTGCAAAAGAAGCCCATGAATATTGCACCTTTTTAACTGTCACAAATCATTCTCTTTAGTTGAGAAAAATGTGCTTCCTATTTATCTTTTGTGGAAGCGTAAATTGGTTTCCAATCTTTGCAGCTGTTTTAGTTTTAGATTGAAGTACCTTTAGCGAATTCGGAAGTTTCTTGATGTCTATCTTTTATGCCATTGGTCTTGCCTAGTTTTGTGTATAATCGGACATGAAAATTTAATTGGTTGGATGGCGATGATGATCAAGTTGGATTGGTCTTCTTGCCAATAACTCCTATGTGGGACTCAACTAATCTTAGTCTTGATCCCCCTTTATGTGTATCGGTTGTATGACATTGGCAAGGAGGAAGTCTTTGGTACCCTTGTTTTGATAGGGCCGGTAATGTCGATGATCAGAAAAGTACAAATGGATGATGCTTTTACATTGGAAATTGTTTTGTTGTTTGACACAACAAGAAGAAAAATTTCATATTTCTATTTATTACTGAGACAAAATACATAATAGTAGGGAGTTGATGCACTCAATTCTGTGGATGAAACAAATATTGAAAGACTATGGAATAACTCAAGACACAATGAAGTTATTCGTAGATAATTCTAGTGCAATCCAAATCTCAAAGAACTCTGTTCCACATTCCCAAACCAAACACATTGATATTCGACACTATTTTATCATAGACTTGATTGAAAAGAAGGTAATCTCTTTGAAATTTATTAAAACTGAAAATTAGAGACTTGGTTAAAGAAAAGGTATTGGTCATAACATATGTTATGACCAATACTACTTTACAGTGGACCCACATTCTACGCTAAAGTTAGATCTGTGTGTTGCTGAAGCATCCGTCAAACATGCATCTCCCTAACATTCACCTTATACAAGAGACAAAGGATCGTCCATTCAAACAACATATAGATAGATATATGGCAACATATAAAGTAAGGATCCATAATCCAACGGTCCTCTATCTGATTGGTCATCGATTTTCTTGCAAATGATAAAAGAAAGCATTATATATTTGATGGTTGTGATTATTGTTCTTCTTGATGAAACCCATCAAGTGGTGGATCCTTTTTCCTGACCTCCTTGTGAGACCTGCATCAATGCTTGCAGACTGCTGCAAAAATTCTACGAGACTTTCACTGTCGGGGATTGATAGATGTCAATACAATTATTTGTGAAATGCTATCGAGAGAATTCGATCCCATGACTTCCGTTCTTAGACATGATGCCATAGCCAGCCATGCTTAAAGGGGCTTTGGCCTGTTTTGATAACATGATGCCCCATAGGGGATTGATAGATGTCAATACAATTAACTCATGTGGAATGCTGTCAAGAGAATTCAATCCCATGACCTCTATTCTTAGACATGATGCCATAGCCAGCCATGCTTAGGGGGATTTGGCCTGTTTTGAAAACGTGATACCCCATATGTGGGCACCCATTAGTAGATTTCTCTTCATCCATTGATCAAGCTGCATTGATCAATAGTTAAGAATTAAGAATTAAGAATTTAAGATAATTCAAACATGGTTCTTTTATGACACTAGAAATTTAATGATTTGGATCTTACTTGAGAATTCTCTAATTGTAGCCAATTGGGTTTCCTTTAGCATTTTTTTCCTTTGATAAACAAACACTCAATTTTCACATAATTTTTGGGTCTTTCACTTTGGATTTATGGAGTTCAATAGTCTATCAGAAACTTCCTGTTCCCTATGTTCATTAAAAGAAATTTAATGATAATTATTTAGCTAAATATTAATGCTTCATAGAAGCCTCGAGGCTTCGTATATCAATACTGTAGACATGGCCTACAGACTCATTGATCTGACATGTTCAATTGGGACCACACCATGGATGCTTCTCACACGAATACATGGCCCTGGAACACATGGATCTGAAATATATTGTTGCTGTATAGTGGTCCATATATTCATTTGGTGGTCGTTCTCTTGGATGGAAAATTATCAGGTGAATGGACTAACCAGCAGACACATTTAAGTTCCTGATGTGTGAGCTCTTTCCTTGATGTATATGGCCTCTCGTCAACGTAAGTTTTCTTCTCTAAATCATAATTTAGGGTCTTTCACTTGGTCTTCAGTCACTTTGACTTTGGACTATACACGCCAGCCTATACAATAAACTGTTCAAATTGATGTTATATCTAGGCAAGTATTTTTGTGTGAGGTTCTCTGCCAAAAAGGGTGTTCAGTGTAAGGTGGAACGATTGTCCTCAAACTCTTAAGAGTCCCTTATTTACAAAACCATGCTTATTTTGGAAAAGCTTTCAGTTTTGATGACTAATTCCCATCCAAGTGGTGGCATATTGGCTGAACAGTATAGGTTGATGATGTGTATAACAATTTTGCATGGGGACTGTGAAGCATCTTGCCTAGTGCTTCTAAGGAGAAACACATATTCCCTTCTTCACAAACCATTTCATCCATCTGAAAAGTAACCATAAATTATTAGATATTTTTAGAACTTATCTTGTCAAAATTGATTTGCAGTCAATTTGAGTTGCTTGTAATTTGTGCAACAAAAGATAAAAAAACTATATATGCGTGTCTATCCAATGAAACCGAAAAAGAAATTAACAATAAGTAGTTTTATCTATTCCAAGTGAAAACACATTAGCTTCAGATATTCACATGATCATTAATTAGTGTTCATGTGGGTTATAGGTTGTTGAACAAAATATCAATATTGCTGGAGCAGAGACTTCAGCCGCTGTTTAAGGCACAAGTGTGTGTGCTATGAGAATATCGAAGAATCCAGGTTTCATGGCTAGTTGCTACATTTTATTACCTTGATCTTATTTTTCATTTTTAATATATAGAGTTAAATGGCCTTCATATTGTTTGCATGTTCAGACAGAACAAATTAATGAATATAATTTGTTAACAAGTCGGATTCAATTTATTTCTCAATCAAGAAGGCATCTCAATTGGAAATTGGTAGGCAGTTCAATCTCTGAAATATATACATTTCTTTACATTTTATTATTTTCTGTTTTATTTTCCATTGCTTTTACTTACTGACGTTATTTCTTTAGGTTGCAACTAACAGTTGTATTATGGTCTTGCTCTTCCTGATTGTCCTTGGAGTCATAGCCATCATTATTGTGAAGGTTGCATATATATATATATATATATATATCTTATTTTCCATTACTTATGGGGATAATTCTGAGCTCATATCTTTTACTTCAACTATTAACCAATTGAAGTGCAAATATAATTTATCTTTTTTATAAGCAATAGGTTGTGCTTATCAGAGAAAAGAATAAATAAAGAAGCAGTAAGTTCAATAGATACTGGGCATTTTTAAAAAAAAAATTGTCCCAGTGCTTCAAAAAGGTCATTTCTTTTCTCTTTGAACATCAACACTAATATTTAAAAAAAAACAGCTTTAAGATGGACCAAAGCTTTTGCGCCTGAGCTACTGCCCCACTTGTGGGAGAATCACTTGATACCCCATTTGTGGGTGAATCTTAGAGAACTAGTGATAGAAATCTACCCTCTTGGAGGATCGAAATCGGCAACAACTAGTGGAAATCTCACCCTCAAAGCAAAATCTCAACAATAGGTTAGCCAATCAAATAATAAAGGTAAGTAAATTTAAAATATCAAATATAGATTTTATTATAAATTTATGAGATTAGGTATAAATAATCAAAATCTATGAATAGATATAAGCAACATATGTCTGCAGATCTACCATTTTCAATATCCCCTTGAACTGCGAACCTTTACCTCTTTACTATGGGAGAAAAAAAATAAGAGTACCTGGCACAGAAGGTGAGATGGAAGAGAATCAGCACCAGATGCAGACGGAGTCGCCTGAAATGGAACACAATACTAGAACATCAGAGGAGGAAGAACTATTGATCCAGGAAATGTGCAAACTATGAACAAAAGATGAAAGGGTTAAGGTCAAAAAGAAAAATAGAGATCTTGAAAATGTAAGATGGGATCTCTGTGTACCGGGGAAGGTTCTAACATTGGAATATATACATTTCCAGTTAGGGGTGGGCATGGGCCGGGCCAGCTTGAGCCCGGCCCTCAAATTGGCCGGAAAAAGCCCGGCCCGAGCTAGGCCCGGTGAGGCCCGCACTTTTATTGAGGGCCGGGTTTGGGCTTACCTCGACCCAGCTTGGGCCAGGCCTGAGGCCCGCACTTATATATATATATATACTAATTATTTTAAAATTATCAATAGTATATAGCTTAGTTGATAAAAATTGTTTTTTACAAAAGTATTGGGTT